>PVHX01001998.1:77421-157057 GCA_004024805.1 Geosciurus inauris
CACCAGGGACTGAACTCAGGGGCACTCGACCACTGAGCCACATCCCCAGCCCTATTTTGTGTTTTATGTAGAGACAGGGTCTCACTGAGTTGCTTAGTGCCTCGCCATTGCTGAGGCTGGCTTTGAACTCGCGATCCTCCTGTCTCAGCCTCCCTAAGTGCTGGGATTACAAGCGTGAGCCACCGCGCCCGGCTCATTCTTTCACTTTTAAATGGGTTCTTTTTATTAAAAGTTTGTTTCTTATAGTCCTCCATTTAGTTCAGATTTTTAATTTAAAGTATATAGTTGAGTAAAGTTTTTTTGCTGTTACTTGTGTTTCATCTTATTCTTTGTTTCTTTTCTTCTTTTTTTTTTTAAATATTTATTTTTTAGTTGTAGGTGGACACAATAGCCTTATTTTATTTTTGTGTGGTGCTGAGGATCGAACCCAGTGCCCCCGCCGTGCTAGGTGAGCACGCTATCACTGCGCCATAACCCCAGGCCCTCTTTTTTTCTTCTTTTGATATGGGTATTAAAATGTGATGAGAGGTGTTTCAACATGCTGTGAGGTTTGAAGAAGGGTAAAATAAATTCCTAGTAAAATTGCTACAAGGAGGACTTGAGTGATGTCTTTCTGAGTGAGAGGATGATGGGTTCAAGTAATTGAGACTCCTGGGGGCTAGAAAGACTGAGGTGTTAAGTAATCGGACTTCTAGTGGGTTAAGGGGGTAGATACCTGTAGGTGGCCAACATCCTCCGAATACAGGGGTTGGGGCTAAGCTCAAGTGATAGAAGCCTCAGAAAAATCCTACAAAGAAGGCTTCTGATATACTAAATAGGATTGTGCCATACTGAAATCCTTTTTGGACAAGTAATGAGTGGTGACCTTGAAATGTGCCTTCTTAAACCATGTCTCATCATCAGTGATGTATTGTTGATAAGTTGGTTAGTAGACCCAAGGCTGCTAGAGTTGCTGAGTGAAAGCAAAATCATGTTTCTAGGCCAGATGCAAGAAGAGCTGTGGTATTCCTGTTAGTGCTCAGGGGCTCGCATTAATTTATGTGGTGGACATGAGTTTTCACTTCCCGAGGTCATTAGGTATTATCATGTAGAACTAATTAGAACTGTGAACTAATTAGAAATGTGAACACATGAATTTGAATTAAAGCCACAGCAAATTCAAGTATAGTATGATTAAAATAACAAATTTGAGGGGCTGGGATTGTGGCTCAGTGGTAGAGCACTTGCCTTGCATGCGTGAGGCACTGGGTTTGATCCTCAGCACCACATAAAAATAAATAAAGATATTGTGTTCATCTACAACTAAAAAAATTTTTTAAAAAAAAACACAAATTTGATTAGGACAGTTAAATGTTAGAATTAATGTGATTCCTCCATTAAGTGTATAAGCAGGTGGCTGGCCATACTATTAGCTGTTAATCAGACAGCTAAAGTTATATGTTGAATAAAAAGCCTGATCATCTCAATAATTACTCATATTTGGATTAGTGGAATTGGTGTTCCTTGGGGAAGAAAGTGGCTAATGTTGATGAGACCCAGTGATTACTGCCTGTTATAGTTTTGGTACTAGGTGTTCCCCCAAAGCTCATGTGTGAGACAGTATGAGAAAGTTCAAAGGTGAAATGATAGGGTTTTAAGAGCCTTACCTAATCAGTGAGTTAATCCATTGCTAAGGATTAACTGGGTGGTAACTGTAGGTAGGAGTAGGATTTGACTGGAGGAGGTGAGTCTCTGGGGGCATGCCTTCAGGGTATATATTTTATCCCTGATAAGCAGAGCAGTCCCTGCTTCCTGGTGACCATGTCCTGAGCTGTTTTCCTCCATACACCTTTCCAACATGATGTTCTGCCTCACCTTAGGCCCAGAGCAATGGAGCCAGCTGTCTGTGGACTGAGACTTCTTAAACTGTGAGCCCCAAATAAACTTTTCCTCCTTTAAAATTGTTCTTATCAAGTCTTTTGGTCACAACAGCAAAAAAGCTAAGACACTGCCTCTGTTCATAATGCAACAGCTATCCATCCCTAAATCTATTGAAAGTTGAGTAGTAGGTATATATGAATGAGGTAGTAGTCATAGTAGGTTTGTTGAGCCAATAAACATAATAAGTGAGATAATATTAATAATCAAGCCAGGCATGGTGGCTCACGCTTGTAATCCCAGCACTTAGGGAGGCCGAGACAGGAGAATCACGAGTTCAAAGCCAGCCTCAGCAATGGCGAGGCGCTAAGCAACTCAGTGAGACCCTGTCTCTACATAAAATAGGGCTGGGGTTGTGGCTCAGTGGTCGAGTACCCAGGAGTTCAATCCCCAGTACCAAAAAAAAAAAAAAAATTAATAATCAGTTTCACCCTTTAATGTTATATAATATTTAAGTACAAGTTGAAGTAATCATTATTGAAAAGAGATTAAGTTGGTCATCAATCAGGTTCTCAGAAGTGGTAAATATAATGTTGGGAAATGAGAGATTAGAATAATAACAGTTAATACTATTATCTTAGTGAAAGAGGCAAATAGGGTTCATTCTTTTTTTCTCAAGGAGTTTTATTTATAGTGTTTCAGTGTTTCTTAGTAGTTGATTTAGGAGATATATGTTGGGATTTTTGACTGGAAGAGAATAAATAGTTCCAGGATTAGTATCTAGGATATCAATGTTTCTGGTTGTGGCATCTCGTGGAGAGATTTATATTCTCATTCTTTAATTTAAAAGGTTAATGTTGTAAAAGCTTCATAATGATATTATGATATCGATGCTGTTCAGTTTCTGAAGTGTTTTAGTGGGACTAGTTCAAGAATAGTTGGTATGAAGCTGTGGTGTGACCCACAAACTTCTGAGCATTGCCTGTAATGCAAATGATCATGTGGATGTTGTGGTTGCTTGAAGGAAGCGTTCTGGAATTGCCTCAGTGCTTAGTCCTAACGATAGGACAGCTTATGAGTGCAGCACATCTTTGAATAAAATCAATATGTGAATTGATATTTCTATTGATAATAATACTTGATTATCTACTTCAAGAAGTTATAATTCTTTTGGTTTTAAATCTGCTTTGGGGATCATATAAGAATCAAGGTTTAAGTCTTCATAATTTATGTATTCATAGCTTCAGTATCATTGATGGCCAGTGGTTTTTATAGTTAAGTGGATTATTACTTTCATCTATTATATATAGGATTTGTAAGGTTAATAAAGCAATTAAAATTTATAATAATAGCTGGCAGGATTATTCATACTGTTTCCACTTCCAAGCATCTATAGTGCTTGTTCAAGTTAATTAAGCTGTAAATATAAGTGAAATAATACAGCAGACTGAGGAACTAATTAAGAACTTTAATCATGAAAACAAAGTAGTTCTTCCATAATGGGTGATGTTGTATCTCAGAATCCAAGTGGGAAGTGGTGTGCCATAAAGATATACAGAGGTTTAACCTATAAATTAACTGACAAAGTTAGGTAATGATTTTAGTAATATCTTCCTTATCGAGAAAGTCATAATGATCATGGGACTGACTTGAAACTAGCTACAGTGGGGATTTGATTCCTTCCTTCTTACTTAACATAGTAGGTTCTGCAAATGTATGATAAGGTAGTAAGTACTCAGCCACAAAGTAACTGAGTTTTGTAATAGAGTTTTACTATTGAGACTTCTTGTTTTGAAGCAAAGGCTTCTCAGATTATGAACATTAGTATTATAAGAGAAATGAACTTATAGCTGATACTGTTTTTTTGTTTGTTTGCTTGTTTTTTGTTTTTTTTGGTACCGGGGATGGAACTCAGGGGCACTCGACCACTGAGCCCCATCCCCAGCGCTGTTTTGTGTTTTATGTAGAGACAGAGTCTCACTGAGTTGCTTAGCACCTCCCTTTTTCTGAGGCTGGCTTTGAACTCACAATCCTCCTGTTTCAGCCTCCCAGAGTGCTGGGTTTACAAGCGTGCACCACCGCGCCCAGCTTGATTCTGTATTTTATGATGTAAATGTGCCTGGTAATCAGAGTATCATCATGGTGTACCTCAAAATTCAACTGTTGTGGAAGGTTAAATTAACTCCCACGAATATAACCATAAAGTGAATCTCTGCTCACATAGATTCAAGTGTTTAACTTGACAATGGTGAGAATCAGTGCACAAATCCTCTGATTGAAAAATCTGTTCCTGTATACATAAGACAAAATGAAAATGCACAACAAAATAATATGTTGTGAAAGACAATGTTTGGAAGTATGATGTCTGGTGATACGTTAGCTATAGCAATTCCTGTACAGCCTCCTACAGAAAATGAAACCTCACGCTCATAGCATAGCTGAAGATGACATAATATTATCTTCATTTAAGATTACTGATCAAGCACTGGAGTTGCAGCTCAGTGGTAGAGCACTTACCTAGCATAGGTGAGGCACTGGGTTTGATCTTCAGCACCACATAAAAATAAATAAATAAGATAAAGTTATCTCATACACCTACAACTATAAATAAATAAATAAAAATTTTTAGAAAGATTGCTGATCAACTAATGACTTTACCCCTGTAAGAATGACAATAATTATGGTAGCTGTTGTGAAGTAACCTTGAGTATCCACATGTATACCTAATGTGTATATGTGGTGAGTTCGTCTAGAAATCCAATTGACATTTTCTAAGGAATCTCCATACTGCTTTCCATAGTGGTTGTACCAATTTGCAGTGATGAGTGTACCTTTTTCTCCACATCCTCGCCAACACTTATTGGTGCTTGTATTCTTGATAATTACCATTCTGACTGGAGTGAGATGAAATCTTAGTTTTGATTTGCATTTCTCTAATTACTAGAGAAGTTGAACATTTTTTCATATATTTGTTGATCAGTTGTATGTCTTCTTCTGAGAAGTATCCGTTCAGTTCCTTAGCCCATTTATTGATTGGGTTATTTATTTATTTTTTTGGTGTTAAGTTTTTTGAATTCTTTCTATGTCCTGGAGATAGTGCTCTATCTGATGCGCATGTAGTAAAGATGTTCTCCCACTCTGTGGGCTCTCTCTTCACATTATTGTTTCCTTTGCTGAGAAGAAGGTTTTTAGTTTGAATCCATCCCACTTATTAATTCTTGGTTTTATTTCTTTATCCCACTCTTTGAACTATACCCAA
This sequence comes from Geosciurus inauris, assembly GCA_004024805.1. Lineage (NCBI taxonomy): Eukaryota > Metazoa > Chordata > Mammalia > Rodentia > Sciuridae > Geosciurus > Geosciurus inauris. Next base: position 82,538 of record PVHX01001998.1, read on the forward strand.
AGGGCTTAAAATCAGCATACTATAGTGACACAGCCACATCAGTGTTCATAGCAGCTCACTTCACAATAGCTAAACTGTGGAACCAACCTAGATGCCCTTCAACAGATGAATGGATAAAGAAACTATGGTATCTGTACACAATGGAATATTACTCAGCATTAAAAGAGAATTAAATTATGGCATTTGCAGGTAAATGGATGGAGTTGGAGAATATGCTGAGCAAAGTAAGCCAATCCCAAAAATCCAAAGGCAGATAAGATAAATCAGAGAGATAAGTGGATATGCATACTGATCCATAAAGGGTGGGGGACATGGAGAGAATGGATTGATTGGGGGGGGGCACGGGGGCAGGAAAGATGGTAAAATGAGATGAACATCATTATCCTAGGTACATATATAACTGCACATGTGGTACGACTCTACATCATGTACAACCAGAGAAATGAAAAGTTGTGCTCCATTTGTGTGCAATGAATTGGAATGCATTCTGCTATCGTGTATAATTAATTAGAACAAATAAGAAAAAAAGAAATCCAATTGACATTATAACTAGTGCTAACCCTATATCATCTTTTTTTAAAAAAATATTTATTTTTTAGTTGTAGGTGGACACAATAGCTTTATTTTATTTTTATGTGGTGCTGAGGATCGAACCCAGTGCCTCCCATGTGCTAGGCGAGCACGCTACCACTGCGCCATAACCCCAGCCCCCCTATATCATCTTGATATGCACATTAGCTGTATCTCTTTTATTTATTTAGTATTGCTCTAGATCAGAGGTTCTCAACCTTGACACTGTTGACACTTTGAGCCAGTAATTATTTGTTGTGAGGGACTGCCCTATGGATTGAAGGATATTTAGCAGTATACCTAGCCCTGACACACTAGATGTCAGTAGCACCCCCCCTCCAGATGTCTCAACCAAAAAATGTCCCTGTAAACTCACAGATGTCTTCTTAGGTGCAAAATGGCCTGATTGAGCACCATTCCTCTGGATTCTAGAGTTTACAGTGTTCATCTTTAACTTATCATTGTCTACCATTTCAATTATAAGCATCTTTCATCAGTTGCTTTCATTTCCCCTTCGTATTTTGTTACTATTGTCATACTTTCACCTCTACATAAATCAAAAATCTTAAAATATACCCTTATTATTTAGGTATATAGAAAATCCTCCAATATTTGGAAATTTATCAGTATGCTTTTAAATAGCTGATGAATCGAAGAAATCATGAGATTGGAAAATAGTTTGACTTGAATGATGAGAACATAACATTAAAATTCGTGAGGTGCAACTGTGGTAACACTTGGAAGAAATTTTATTGTTTTAAATGTTGATGTGGAATAAGAAAAAGTTTTAAAATTTTACCCTAGACTTCCAATTCCCAGTTCTAAATATGAGGAACTTGAAAGTTGCCACTCCATCCTAACAACAAACAAAAAGATGAACAGAATGAAAAATCAACCACTCTTTTAGGATCTGTAAAAGAAGGAAGGACACAGGCAAATTGGTGTCCCAAAGATTGGAAGATACCAGAGAATACACTTAATTCTGTTCATCTTTTTGTTTGTAGGCTGAAATTATAGCTTACCAGAGCAGAAATTCACATGCAGAAACTACTACAGGAACCAGTTCTGGGGTGGAAAACCTGAACTATACTTGATAAATTGGTGGAGGCTCCGTGTGGACATCCCAAAGTACTGAAAACTCCAGAGCACAATGACATCCTTACAGTTAATATCAGAGATAACCCCCTCCCCCAGAACGAGTGAACTATTTAGTGTTTAGAGAAAGCTACCAACCTTATTCTATACCCTGCAGAATTAGCCTTCAGAGTGAAGGAGCAATAAAGACTTTCTCAAACAAGCACAAATAAGGGAATTTTTTTAGCATCAGGGTACTACTATTTGTCAAACCAAAACTCTTTTTTCAAAACCCATTAATGTTGAAAAATATTTTATCATATTAGGATTTAACTGGAACAGATTTTGAGACATATAAACATGTCTTTTAATATTCAGCTCCTATATTAGTTTTCTTTCATGTCACATGTATTATATGTATAGTGTTTTTGTTCTACAAATATATAATAATAATAGAATGGTACATAACTTCCAAACTAGTGGAGAGAGAAAAACACTTCAGTCTAAAAGAAGGATGACAAGAGAAAAACGCAGATATAGAAAAAAGCAGGACAATAAAAACCATGTGTTAAAGTGCCAAAAATTTAGTAATCCCACCAGTTTAACTCTATAGTTAAAAAGTAAGGAATGTGAAGACTAGATAAAACCTAGCTGTATGCTCTTTGTAATGGGCACATGTAAACAGGAAGACACAAAGCTAAAGGACAAAAAGATGGAAAAATATGCCAGTAATATGTGAAGCAAAAGAAAACTAGTGGGCTGGGGTTGTGGCTCAGTGGTAGAGTGCTTGCCTGGCATGTGTGAGTCCCTGGATTTGATCCTCAGCACCACAAATAAATAAATAAATAATCCGTGGACAACTTAAAAAAATAAAAAAGAAAACTAGATCTTAAGGTAGGAAACATTAAAACAGATCTTAAGGTAGGAAACGTTACTAAATGTAAAGAGAGTCCCTAAATTATGATTAGTAATTTAATATATTCCAGTTCATTGGGAAAATAAAATAATAATTAGCTTCAAATATATAAAACACTTGACCAAATATACACAAATTGATAAAGTTATCATCATTGTGGGTCAATTTAATATGCCTTCCTCAGGAAATAATAGTTCACACAGACCACAAATTGAGTAAAACTATAGAAAAATAGAACAGCACATTTGAAGTTGACTCTAATAACCAGATCTAAAATACACATTGTTCTCAAGCACAAAAAAACATTTGCAAATGTTGACTTTGTATTGAACCATTTAGCACATTTCTAAAACCATTGATATACACATCGTATTCAGGTCACAGTGCAATTAAATTAAAAGTAATTGCAAAAAAAAATGTTTCAACTCAAGAAAAATTTAGTATATTTGGATATTTTAAATAGACTTCTTATTATACATCTGCCAGATTAACAAAAATTAAAGTTTGGAAGTATCAGATTACCTTCTCTTCCCTTCCATTCAAAAATTAGTGGCCAGATGAATGCATAAATCAGAATATATTTGATGATGTGTCTTCTGTTAATGCTTTGAAGAATGAGTAAGTTACCTACCTCCTCATGGCTAAGTTTACTCTGTCATTGCCTTTCACACAGAATACAGAATGTTCCCTTCCTTAGGACTTAGGGTTTCTGCTCTTCTTACTCTTTTGTTGAACTATGTTGGAGCCACTTATTTCTTTGGAATTTGCCTTGTACTAACCTACTGGCTAGCCAAGAAAGTCTCAGAGGCTGTTCCTGCAAAAGAACGTCATCAAAAAGGAGGCCTGGGTTCCCTAAAAGCCTGGCCATGGAGAAAGGGTAACAGGTGAGCAGAAAGTTGGTTCATGGGAGTGTTCCAGACATCCACCCACTCTGTTTGCTCATCAGAGGAACTGACAGTGCTTGTTAGCACTTTGCTCAAAGTGTGGTCCCATATCCTTTGCTTAGTACTTGAAGCAAAACTGAAAAGACATTATAATTTTTGAATAGGAGTATACTAAAGACTACAAGCTAGCAACAAGAAAATAAGCGCAGGAGTGAAAAGCCTCAAGCTGGGCCCTTACATGCCCCCACACTGTGCACAGTGCCCAGAAACCCACACCTCAACATCTGTCCATCAAAAGTCAGAAGCTAAAGAGGTTGTAGAGAAGGACATTGGGCTGGCTTTTTGCATTTTGCACTTCCTATTTGAGGGCTCGCCCCTTTCCAGGAGGAGAAACATCAGGGACACACATTCTCTTTGGAGAGGAGTATACGTGTTTCTTTTCTGCAAGCCACTGCAGGTGAACTGTCTTGTTCATGCAGTGTCCTGGCAAGAGAAGAGTAAGAGAAGCAGGACGTCAGTTGCACCATCTAGTAGGAGACCTATCTACAGCTCCCATGCTACATCACAGCTTGAAAGTAACCACCACGTTACCTTGTGCTGTCCACCACCTAAATGCCACACAGTGTGTTTTACCAGTCTTGCTTCGTAAGTCCCAGGCCTTCACAAGATCCATTGACATGATCTTGTCACATAGGTCATTGCGTGGGGAAACAGGCTTTACAGTCAGAGTCTTCAGGCACCTCAGTCTTCTACTGTGTGGACCAACAGGAAGTTCTGCCCTGACATGCCTTGAACGAGGGCCCAGGTGGACAGATACATGCATATCTATATACAGCCTTTTATATACCAGCAGGTTCCTCATCTAGCAATCCAATGAATTGCAGATTAAAAATAGTTTTTTTTAAATTGTATTTGTACTGAACATTTGCAGACTTTTTTCCTTGTCATTAGTCCCTAAGCAAAACCAACAGTACAGTATAATGGCTGTTTACATAGCATTTACACAGTATTGGGTATCATAACTAATGTAGACATGATTAAAAGTGTAGGGCTGGGGTTGTGGCTCAATGGTAGAGCGCTTGACTAGCACGCGTGAGGCATTGGGTTTGATTCCCCAGCACCACATGAAAAGACTAAATAAACAAAATAAAGGTATTATGTCCCTCTGCAACTAAAAATATACTTTTTAAAAAGTATACAGAATGATTTATTTAGGTTATGTACAAATACTACACTTCATATAAGGGACTTAGGCATCTTCAGACTTTGATGTCTATATAGGTCCTGGAGCCAGTACCCTGAGGATACTGAGGATGACTGTATTGTAGATCCTCCACATGAATTTGGCACATGCTTGCTTTCTTAGCATCAGACCATTCTATGTAACCATTCTTTTCACCTCTTTTTCTCAGCTTTCCAGCAGTGGCTCTAGCCGTTTGGCATTTGTATCTCAGACATACCACCTCGATATAAAAGCCCGAACTCAGTCCTCCAGCCTATAGGCTCTTCTCCCTAGTTCCTCCACTTTCATAAACCGGATCCTTAAATGCCATGTTTCAAAGGGATACCCTTCCAAAAATTAAGCACTATTTTGTGAAAGGCAACTCAAACTGAATTAGGAAAGTTTAATCTGTTAGATGTTGAAAACATATGCCATAAGTACCTTAAAAAGAAGATCTATATGCACTATTTAATTGAAGCAAAAGCTGTGTTTAAAAATCTGCTTGCTCTTTGTAATTTAGAAGGCAACCTTAATCACTCTTCAGTACATTTTGGAAAAGAAAAATTCCACTTCAGGGCAATTTTCCACTTGGATGCATTTCTGGGTTTTGTCTCTGACATCTTTGTGATGCCCAGAGCTTCGAATACTGTTCCTCCTACGCCTCTTCCATGTGAAGTCATTTCTAATCCCAGTTTTGAAACACTGATTTTTTTCCTTTTGCAGTCTCTTATGTCAGAGGACATTCTGACCTCAGGCAAATCCCAGGCAACCCAAGTACTTGGTCTCAAACAAACTGTATTTTTGTGGTAGGGCCCTTGATAACCAGCCTGAGAAGAGAAATGGAAAATTCTGTAGATCCATCAACTTAGAAGGAAGAGCATGTCTTCTGCATTCATTTGTGGCAGTAGTGAGTGAACAGTTTTAACTGTCCTTGATGTATGATAATTTTTTACTGAATTATACCTTGACTCAAAAAATCCAAATAACTGAATAGTCATGCGAGGGCTCTGGCATTGAAGTGGGTTTCTGGGATGCTTGCCAATGAGTTCCTGTTTTGAGGACAGAGGATCTCAGTGGAAAGATTAAGTGGAGAGACAGCTCCACCCCTTTAAGTCTTATTCCTATGTTCCATTCAAATCTTGCTAGCCTGATTTCTGTGGGGTCTGGGCTTTGGAAATTCTCTTTTTTCATGGATGTCTCAATGCACCTTGTTAAACCAAATCTGGACTCTGGCCTGTTCATTTGCTTCCAGCTCTGCTGATTGGTTCCAGTTTCCTTGCTCATTAAAGCCAAGATAATCTGGCACCCACCAGTCAGGCATCCTCAAGTATCTGGCACCAAGGTAAACCTGGAAGCCAGTTGAGAGGTGTCAGTGATCCAGCACCATTGCATGAGGAGAGGCAGTGTGGTCGACCAGGAGGAGCAACTGGAATGGAGCAGGAGAACAGCTCTCTTGTCTCACCTTTGCCTCTGCTGCATCATAGAAGCTGAGGCATGTCTGTGGTTTCTGTGGACTTATCTTTCCTCAGCTATAAAACAGTGATTTGAACTATACATTTTGTCCAGTATCTACGAGTTCCAAATTACTAAATATATGAAAAGCTACAAGAGCTAAGCTCCATTTATGCCTGCTATTATAAAAATACAACCTGGGTTTAAAAGTGTTAGCTATAGCATGTACCATTGATGCTTTTTCACAAAAGTAGATGACATAACAAAAATGAGAAGGGACACAGTTCATATTCCAGAGGAAAGGATTAGCTTCTTTGTGCCTGATCAGATCTATAGAGCAAAGATAATAATATCTAACTCAGAATTGTCAGCAAGATGAAACAATATAAGCCCTGGTACTTAGAACTGTGCCAGACAAACAGTAAGTGCTCAGTGAAAGTTATTAATATAAACACAGGAAGATTAAAATTGACCTGGAATTGTAGGAAGGGTTAGGCTGGAGTAATATTAATGTTGAGTTGATGTTCAGAAGTCAAGGCTGGAGCAGAATAGAAATCCAAAAACAAACCCACATATATACCATCTCCCACATATTACACAGTTTTCAGCAAAGATGTCAACTGCAGGGTAGTTAGGATAAAATGATTTTATCAATAAATGATACTAGATCAATTGGATCTCCATATTGGGGGGATGGGTCCTAACCCCTACTTCACAGCATACCTAAACCAAATTACATGTGGCTTGTAGATCCGAGAGCAGAAGGGAAACATGAACACTTCAAGAAGACTTCTTGAGAAGGATAAGCACATGACCTTAGGGCAAGCAAAGATTCCTTAAGCAGAGTATAAGAAGTATAGTCCTTAAAGGAAAAGATGGACAAATTAGATTCTATTAGAATTAGGAACTTTTATCCATAAGGAGACCCCATTAAGATTGTTGAAAAGGCAAGCCACAGAATGGCAGAAGATATTTATAATAAATATATCCAGCAAAGGACTCCTATTAATAATACATAGACACTTGAACAGGCACTTTATAAAAGAAAGCTGATGGTCATAAATATATGAGAAGGTGCTCAGCATCATTAGTCCACAGGGAAATTGAAAATTAAAACCACAGTAAGATAATACTGTGTGTTCCCACTAGAATAACATTTTTTAAGGCTGACATTATCAAATGATAATGGACGTATGGAGCCGTTAGAGCTGTCTACAATGCTAGTGGGAGTAAGAATGTTTGAAGCAACATTACCTGTGATAGCAAAAAACAGAAAACAACCAAACATGTCACAATTAAGATGAATAAGTCACAGTATCCACTCACAGTGGACTGATAAACAGCAGTGGCATGGAGTGAATTCAGAGCACGACATGGATGTGCCCCAGACACATTATATTGAGCAAAAGAAGCCAGACCCTCCCCCCAAATAATATCAGCACATACCATATGGATCTAATATGTAAAGTATAAAGAAAGGAAAAATTGATCTATAATTGTAGATTATATAGAGGTCAGAAAAGTAGTTCTCCTTTGTAGATATAAAGGCTGGGAGGGGGCATGAGGAAAGCTTCTGGAGTTCTGCTTGTGTTGTGTTTTTTGAACTGGATGTTAAGTACTTCCATTTTGTAAAATTGATTGATCTGTGTGCTTCAGGTTTGTATATTATGTGTTTTAAGCCTGAGTGGAGTTTATTTTAAAAAGTAAAAGGGAGCCAGGCATGGTAGGGAGGCTAAGGCAGGAGGATTGTATGTTTGGGGACAGTGTGGGAAACTTAGTGACACCCTGTCTCAAAAATTAAAAAAAAAAAAAGACTGGAGAGGTAGCCCAGTGATAAAGTACCCTGGGTTCAATCCTCAGTACTGTAAAAAAATAATAAATGTTTTAAAGTGAAAGGGTACACAAAAATTGGAAACAACCCAAATGTCTATCTGATGAATAGATAAAATAAATGTGATATATCCATACAATGGAATATTATTCATCCATAAAAAGAAACAAAGTACTAATACATTTAGTAATATGGATTAACCTTGACAACCTGCCAGTTCATATGAAAAAGAGCTCAAAAGATCATGTGTGTGAGATGTCTAGAGGATGCACATCTGTAGAGACAAAAGGTCAATGAGTGGTTGCTGGGCCTGGGAAGGCTGGGGAGAAGTAGGGCATGACTGAAAATAGATATGAAATTTCTTTTGGAGCTGATGAAAATATCCTAAAATTAATTGTGGTAATGATTGCACAACTCTGCGCCTATACTAAAACTATTTAGTGGTACACTTTGAGTAATTGTATAGTACATGAATTAAATCTATATGAAGCTGTTATGAAACAAAAAGTAAAGGGATCCTGATCTCTGCAATAATAATTAAAGCACCTCAGGACAAGTCTAAGGTACCATCTGGTCCTGTGATATGATAATGAAGACCTTTGAGATTGGAGTCGGGTAGTGTATAGTCCTGGCCCTGCCATATGCTGGCTGCGTGACATCAGGCAAGTCATTTCACCTCTCTGAGTCTGAATATCTTCATCTGTCAAAATGTGGATATCAGTAGATTCCACAATACCCCATAGAATTTTTGTGAAGAGTATTTATTTCCTCAAAGAAGTGTGGGAGTGTCTTATATATGCTAGGTACAATAAATGATAACTGTGGTTATAATTACCTAGAAGGTAATGAGGCTGAAGAGTCTCAACTGAATTTTAGTGAGAGAGGTGACAAATGATTTGTAGAGTATGTGATAGGACATCTTTTCTCAACTATCCCACACCAACCATTTGTTGCAGAACACAAAAGTCATGTCATATTACAATCTTAACTTACTAATATTTAGTTATATTTTGCTATTTTAAAAAAGGAAGTATGTAATACATTTATAGAGGATTTCTACCCAGAAGTTTTAAAACCATAAAGGATTCATAATTAAGGAGTTAGCATTCAGTTAACTAGAAAGTTCAACGTTCAGATTACTCAACATGAAAATTTTGTTTATAAAAATACTGGAAAGTTTGTTTATAACTATAATTGATAGATGGTTAGTTCAAAACTGGAAGGTGACCAGTAGTTACAAGAGTGTATGGCAAGGTTTTTATTTCAGCAAATATTTATTTATTTATTTATTTATTTATTTATTTATTTATTTTGTTAGAACAACTCAGCAAAATAAAATTCCGGTTTATTGTTGGACAACATTGTTTCACACATACATCAATCAGGCCAAAAAAATAAATAGCAACTTCATAGACAAAAAAAGGAAAAAAAAAAGAAACCTTTTATCTTTGGCCTTTTTAACCATCTCATACAAACAAACTACTTACAGTACAGCTAAAGTACATACACAAAAAAAGTTACTGGAATGCTCGGAATAAGATTGTTTTGTTGTTGTTGTTGTTGCCTTTTTTACAAGGTTTTTTTTCTCCTTTGAGATTATAATGAACATGAAGTCACACCACAAGTCAAGTCAGAAGCAGGACAGAGAACACTCCAAAGGCTGGTTTGGTCATCCGAGATCATTAAAAATGGCTGACCCCTAACGATATGTACAAAAATATAAAATGTAAATAAAAAATACAAATTTTCCTTTTTTAAAGTATTTTTAAGAAAAAAAGCAGGGCCTTGGAAGTTTTGGTTCTTTTTTTTCCTCCCCTGTTGCAAATTCACATTGTGGTTTTGGTTGGGTGGTGAAGAGCGCGGGTCATCTGCAGGTGGCACTGCCCGTGGTGGGCGGACGGGCCTCTCTACTCGAAGGTGACCACGTTTAGATTCTGAGACCGGAAGTGGAGGGTGAATAGGTCACGGTGGCCTTTTATTTCTAGTTTAACTTTTCCTTTTTTGCTGTCTAGTCATCTTCATCGGTCTTCTGCTTCTTGGTATCAACATCATCATCATCATCATCTTCAGCTGCCCGTTTGCCCATAGCTGCCTCAGCCTCCTCATCTTCATCTCCATCCTCTTCCTCACCATCACCTTCCTCCTCCTCCTCTTCCTCACCACCCTCTTCCTCTTCTTCCTCTACCTCATTGCCAGCCTCCTGCTCCCCATTTTCCTCATTAGCATTCCCATTAGCAGAGGCGTCTCTTCCATTCTCTGCCTCCTCCACAACTTCCTTCTTCTCCTTTAAGTCCTTGGTGGTGATCTCGGAGCTAGTGTCCACGGCCGCGTCTGACATGGTGGGGCACGCCGGTGATCCAGTGCAGCGGGTTAAAAAGGGAACTAGAGTTCAGGGACTCTGGCGATAAAGCTGCAGGAGTTCACAGCGGCGGAGGTACGCGGCGGAGGTGGTTTCAGAGCAGCCAGTGGGCTCAGCAAATATTTATTGTCCCCATAAAGAAGTCACTTTCAATCTTGTTAAAAATCTTACTCTAGGGACTGGGGGTGTAGGTCGGTGGTAGCACTTGCCTAGCATCTATAGTCCCTGGGTTCATTTTCCAGCACAGTGAATTATCCACACAGTGAATAACAGATATAATGGAAAATCATTCTCTATTCTTCTTATTTGTCTTAAAAGGTATGTTATGCAAAATAAGTGTATAATAATCTCTTAAAAGATTTCTAACTAAGAGCACTTATAGCCTATAGGAACTGAGAAAAAAAGCAAGTTAAGTTCTTTAAATACCTGATACAAAGGGGTAAACCCCTACGAAGTTGTAGACAGGTTCCCTGGGTCTGGAACCAGGCCTGGATGCAAGGTGTCTGACCTCCCAGTCCCTTAGTTTCTCCAACTGCAATAAGGTGTCTGTCTCGTAGCATTGGAAGATTAGGTGAATTAATGCAAAGTACTTTAAAAAGTACCCCAGAGAAGTGGAGCTGAAGCAGGAGGATTGCAAGTTTGAGGCTACCCTCAAGAACTTAGTGAAACCCTGCCTCAAAAGGGGCTGGAGGATGGAGCTCCTTGGTAAAGTGCCCATGGGTTAAATTTCCAGTACCAAAAAAATAAATAAATAACCAGTCCATAGTGTTGTTTGTGGTGGACTTCTATCCTAAGCATGCAGAGGTCTGGGTTTGATTTCTTGTTAACTTCTGTGAAGTCTTATGAAGCCTTTTGGAATCAGAAAATGATTGCTCCTTCATGCAAAGAAATTAGAATGAAATAGAGTAATTAGATCCAAAAAGAGCTAATTTGGCATAGTGGGAAAATAACAACAACCCCAAAAGATATCTCTAGAATGAGAGAGAAGCCATTACAAGGTGTTTGTCACTAGGATATAAAGCAATGAGCCTTTGGCCCTCAGACTTGGGTGTAAATATGAAAGTTTTAATTTTAAGTGAAACAAGAGCTGGGATTGAATTAAGGAGTGAGTTATTACAATGGACATTTAGTGAATAGTCATTTAAAAACACATAGATGTTTATACTTTGAAATGTTGAAAATCATACATCTCTTTTATATTTGCTATTAGAGAGTAGTAATTATATCTTGTTAATGAAGAGACTTTCTAAAATAGAAAAATCCTTAAATGAGTATGAAAATATGCTAAAATTCTGTTGTCACACCTAGATGTGTGAAAGAGCATTCTGCTGAGGTCACATGGTCCTGCACCACCACAGATGAGCCATACACACTGAAGCCTGTAAAAGCACTGATGGCCAACACCATCGGATGTTGTGAACTATAGTCTTTTTTCTGGCAAGAAGATAACTAGTTTCCCCTATGGGAGGGTGTGTCCATGCCTGCTGCCTCCTTCGTTGAGTTTGCCTCTGTGGAGCTCATTCACAGAGTGCATTACTTACCACAGTCCTCCAAGAGAGTGGTCAACTAAACTGACACCCATGGCCTCCTGCACAGGCTAGCCCAGGGCTGATCCTTTGTGTGTGCTGGGGACTCAAGGGGGATGGAGGTGACAGGTGGCCACAGCATTTTGTGTGTGTGTGTGTAACAATCCAAGTCTTACCCAAGTAATACATTTATCATAGAAAAATTAGAATTTACATATAAAAGAAAGAAATTTGTAATCTTGTCACTCAAAGAAAACTGTTATTATCATCTTCATATATTTCTTTCCAGGCATTTTTAAGCCAGGTTTACATTGTTAATGTTACACCTTTTCTATCTATTGCTTTTTCTAGTCTTTGAAAACTAAAAACAGTTACAAAAGCTACAGTATAGAAAGGAACAATCCTGTATCTCTAGTCTCCAGAGGCCATCACTGGGGACATTTTTTTCCCTACTCTTTTTAAGCCATAACCACCTCTCTATTTTGGCTTCTCTTTCTTTTAAAACTCATACCTGGTTTTACTTAACTGGATTTGTCCTTTTCAAATTTTTTCTTTCCTCGGCTTCTGCTCTGCCTTTTTTATTTTTTATTTATTTTTCATTTTTGGATGAGACTTTTGAATATTCACTAAAGCAGACAGACTTGTGTAATGAAAACCCTTGTTCTCATCACCCAGCCCTGCCACCCTCCCACCCATCCACCCTGCCCCTACCCTCAGCCCTGCTGGTCTGACTTACTAATGTGTAACTGCCTTCCAGGGTCCTTCCTGGCCCCTCAGGCTTCACTATCTCTTGGCGTTGAAGAAGGAGCAAACGCCTGCGCTTGGGGTGCTGTCCCAGGCCTGACCGGCTGACCTGGGCTTTCCCCACTCTTCTGAAATGCCTGGAAATTCCCAGCCGTTGAGTGTGCCAGCCTCACATGTTCAGCTCCTCGTTCTCTTTCCTGTTAATGAAGGAGACCATTGCTCAAATCATTTGGAAAGGGAAAAGTGGAATTTACTACCTGGGTGTTCCTCTTCCATGCTGTTCATATAAATTTAAACAGATTCCTGAGAATTAGATTGAACATGACAAAAATTGCTGTGTGGGCAGTTTCGTTGAGTACTTGCAGATTGATAGAGCCTTTGTAATAACGAAGGGAAAAGGTTCTTTAAGCTGCTTAGTTCCAGAAGGTGAGCTCACCAGTTAAGGAGTTTGCATCTGAAGGTCCTCTTTAACCCTTTACTGGGAAGCAAAAAGAAAATACACAGACTCTTCAAATCCTGGCCTTGAGGGGAACCCAAGAAGACCCAAACACCCCCTCCTCGTACATGGAGACCTTGCATTGCATTCAGATTGACACATACCAGGGATTTTTTTTTTTTTTTTTACTTTGACTCCTTTTAAGCTTATTAAACATCCTCAAACCATCACCGCGTCATGGCCCTGGAATATTGCCATGGCATGCTGTCCTAGTGGTCACCATTTGTGTGAGATTACATAACACAATACCGCACAGAACTGGAAGACGTCAGAGTTTGAGTTGTCCTTCTTACCTAGCAACCCAATCGGTGTTTCCAGCAAAGGCAGTGGGAGTTTGCTTGCCCCAAGTAAAAAGGAAATTTATTGTGTGGCCACAAGGGGATCCAAGCCCAGTTGTTTTTCAGCTTTCAAGTCTCTCAGAAATTCAGGGGGACCCACCAAGGCCAGGGTCTTTGTTCTGGCTGAGTAAACCCCTCCCTAAGTGAGGCTCACTGCCTAGCATCCTTTGGACAGCAGCAGGGTCCTTTCTCTCAGTTCTCTGAGTTGGATTACCTCTCTGAGCTTCCAGAACACCATTTCTAACTCTCTTGAGGTAAATGTGTTGCAAAGACTGGCCACAGGGTCAAGAGGGTGACCATGCAAGAGCATCATGTTCCCACTGTCACTTGGATGGAAGCCCGTGGAAACCCAGCATCTGCTGTGTGGGAGTGGGAGAGTTCCTCAGGTGTTGCCTCCTTTCATCATCTGTCGTGCTCACTGCATGTCCTCCTCCCCGGCAGTCCATCTGTTTGCCTGTCAGCGCCATTCCTGAGAGGCCGAGGCCTTCTGCAGGCCTGCTAGCCTCAGTATGTCTGTAGACTGCATCAATAGGTTCCTGGTATGCAGAATGAGGGTGGTGGCCAAAGGAGAACGTGAAGATGGTATCTGTTCGTAATTTTCACTTCTGTGTTTAAAAGTGTCCAGAGGTTTCCCATTTCACTTGAAATAAAATCGATGTGCATCGCCCTGATGCGGCAGGGCCTCTGCGACCCTGCCCCATCCTCCTGCCGCCCACGCTCCCCTTACTCAGCCTTGTCTCCATGCCTTACCACACCAAGCTTGTGCTGGCTACATTTGGCAGGGTGTGTCATGTGATGTGGTCCTTTCCAGACCCCCATGTCTGAGGTTATCCCTCAGAGAGGCCTGCCCCAACTAAATCTGAGGGAGAACTAGCCCTACTCCATGCCTTATCTTGCACCATTTTCTCTAAATCCTTTTTACTGTCTTAAATGGTTTTGTCCTTTATTTGTCTGCTTGTCTTCATTCTTTCCTCACTAGAACGTTAGCTACATGGGAGAAGGGACCTCCTTAGTCTTCTTTACTTGCATGCCCCCAGCACCTGTAAAGTACCTGGCACACAGTAGGAGCTTCATAATACTTGCTGAAAGGCTGAGTGAATGAAGGTGCTTATTAGGAGCGGGTTTGGAGGGAGGCGTTGAGCATTGTGAGGTGACTCAGAGCCAAGCCGTGTGGGTGTTTCTTCTGAAGGAGGGGGCCCCAGGGGCACATGTGGCCTAGTCACAGCTGTGCTGCCCTCTAGGTAGAGTCAGCCCTGCTTTCCTCAGGTCTCTTAACCACACTGAGGCGATGTCTCTTAGTCCTTACCTGCCATTTTAGCTGAGGATGGAGGAGACTACATGAGGAGTCGTGGTTTCCCTGTCATCTGAGGGATGCCAGCACAGGCTGGATGCTGTGTGTACTCTCGGCATTGCTTGGGCAGTTAGACCAGCCAGTGCTCATAGCCTCTTTCTGCAGGGAGTGCTGACGAGTCTGTGTTACTTTTTTATTCATTCAGTAAATGTCACACACCAGCTGTGCATGCGGCCATTTCTCTGTGCTTCATGCTGACTGCAGAGTGGGCATGGAGCTCATGGTGGGCATGTAGGAACCATGTTGGGAGTGTGCTGAGTAGCTGTGCGAATGCTCAAAAGGGAGTCGAGCCTGGCCTCAATCCTCAGGACACGCCTGCCAGAGAATGGCCACTTTGGCCTGGTCAGTGGTGTGAAGGAGCTATAGGAACTGTCAGGAACATTCAGGGAGGAGCCCCCAGCAGAGAGAAAACAGCAGGACCCTGGAGTTGAGCTGCTCTGAGGAGGCTGATCATGGTGATGGTGGCATAGCTAGCATTAAGGAGTAATGGCCAGGGTGGACCACACTGAGGAGGCACTGTGTCAGTATTACATCACTACAAAATAGTGACAGGAGGTATCGTGCAGAGGGAGGAGTGGAAGATAGGAGACAAAGAACTGGGCTTCCAGGGACAGGCAGGTCTGTGTTTTTAAAGAACATTATCTTCACTATGGAAACTGGCCTTGAGAAATGGCAGGGAGAGCACTCAGGAGGCTGGAATGTTCTCCCTAAAAAATGATGGTCCTGGGCCAAGGTGGTGGTGGTGATGGTGATGGTGGAGAGAGAGAGATCTGGGCAGATTTGGGAGGAGTTTGGAAGGTGGAGCTCAGTGTGATGAGTCCACAGAGGCCTAGAGGGTTCTGGTTTCTTTGCGGTTGAGCCGGTGGTGGTGTCACTATTGGTTTGGCGGGGATGACTCCACATGCTGGCATGGGACACTGAAGGCGGGGCACACAGGTGAATGGGAGGTACCCGTGGGGCTGCTGGGTGGCTGTTCCTAGCAGACTAGTGTGTATGTCCATCTGGAGCTCACAGAGGTCTGGGAGAGTGATACAGAATTAGGAGACCAAAGCCCAGAGTGATGCTCAAACCACTGGAAATAGATCAGCCGGGGACTGACTAATCCCAGGGAGAGTGGATTAGAAGAGCAGGCGGCTGGCAGAACAGAGGCTGGGCACACCAGCATGTGCAGGACAAGCAGAGGAAGGAGTGACCACCGAGAGCAGAGCCTGGGAGATGAGGGCCAGAGGGAGGAGGGCCTTAATGAGGAAAAGGTGGCTTTGGATGCCATTGTAAAGTCAGGCCCAGCAGGGTTTGGATTTAGTGATGCAGGTCATTAGTGACTTGCTGATGTGGTCCATTTAGCAGCATTCTTCCCCTTATATTCTGGATTCAGTTAGGGTTTCCAGGTATCACGTATATCTCTGTCCAGGCTGCTCTTACAAAGTACCACAGACTAGGTGCCTTACAAATGATGCTGACATTTCTCACAGTTCTGGAGTCTGGGAAGTTCAAGATCTTTTTTTTTTTTTTTTAAATATTTATTTTTTAGTTGTAGGTGGACACAATAGCTTTATTTTATTTTTATGTGGTGCTGAGGATCGAACCCAGTGCCTCCCGCGTGCTAGGCGAGCACGCTACCACTGCGCCATAACCCCAGCCCCGAAGTTCAAGATCTTAAGGCACTGGCAGATCGGTGTCTGGTGAGGGCATTTCCTGATTCATGGATGGCATGAATCACATGGTGGAAGGGATGGGAAGCTCTCTGGGATCTCTTGTAAGGGCACTAATCTCATTGGTGAAGGCCCTGCCCACACAGCCTGATCACCTCCCAGAGGCCCCACTACCAGACACAGCACACTGGGCATTAGGTTTCAACATGTGAATTTGGGGAAGACATAAACATTCACTCTTCTGTAGCACGTATCATCATGTTCTGTGAAGAGCTTCTATCACCAGAGGAATACTTTCTGTGAAGTCTCGGTGGTGGGTAAGGGTAAGCTCGGGTGACCCAAGTATAGAAGCCCAGGTCTCCCTCCAGGTAAGGGAAGCCTGCTATCCCCCCCACCCCCCCACAATTGGTGGCAACCCTGGTTATGTTCACGCCTGGCACAGGGCTACTTTAGTAGTTAAGACAATCACTCTGCTCCCAGCTAAAGAGGACTCTAAGCTATAAATTTAGAAAGGAACTGCTGGGGTTTTAAGGACTTATTCTTCTAATTAAAGAGAACTGGAGTTAATGACTTAATAGTTGTTCTATGATCAGACCCTGCTACAAGTGGTTAAGGAGATTGGCAGTGGGAACTAAATGAGCCTTCAGGGACAGGGGTGTGGCTGTGAACAAGGCTGGGAAAAGGACTTCTGAATCCAAAGCTAAGAATGTGGCTTCCATTGAGTCATAGAGATAGGGAGGGATTTTGAGTTGTGGCCCACTGAGACAAAAAATGAGGCTGTAATCGCTTATCCTGGAAGTGGCTGTGGAGGAGGAAGGGCAGGAGTAATAAAAGGAGCAATAGCTTGGGATCCAACCTAGTTTGGGATCTGAGATTTATCACTTCCTGGCTAGATTACTAGATAAGCAACTTTGGAAGTTGCCTGAGCCTCAGATGGTACATCTGTGCAAAATGGTTTGCGTGGCTGTTGTGAAGTCCCTGGCACAGAGGAGACATTTAGTAAGTGGTCCCTCCTGCTATCCTAATTATCACTGTGACGATGGTCACTGCCAATGTTGCATCCTTAGAGTTGTCATCGTTTACAGAACACTTGCACACATTCCTGTGCTTGCAGTGCAGCCCTCTCCATGTGCTTGTGTGACCTCCTTCTGTCACGTCATGTGGTTGTCGTGTGAATGTATCTGCACCCAACTAGACCAAGAGCTCCTTTAGGAGAGAGAGGGATCTCCACGTAGGGATGGCCAGTGCTGGCTCATGCAGCTCCACTCCATAGAGCACAGATCTGTGTAGAGAAGCACGTCCTGGCTCTTTAGAAACAGAGCAAGTGGCTTCAAGACAATGTAAGCTCTCCACACTAAGGGTACATCAGGGGCCACCTGACAAGGACACTGTTGGGAAGCAGCTGCATTGGCCAGAAGGCTGGCTTGGATGGGATGGTTTCTAAGCCCTTGGTATTTTAATTGGGCAAAGCAGTTCTGATACTCTCCCAAGTTCATTCAAAGGAGTATTTTCTCTGAGCTTGGGGACCCTGTGCAGAGCAAGCTAGGCCTGGCCAACCTTGGGGATCCTTCCTGTCTCTGCTTCCACTGATCTTCAAAACTTCATGGGACTCCCCTAACCCCCAGTAGGGGGGTTAAAATTTTAACATTTTTATAATATTAAAATTTTAACATTTTAAAATTAAAAAGAAATTTAAAGAAATACTTTCATATTCTTTTAATGAAATTAAAAGAGAGTATTTTTTAAAACACCAGGTTCATCCTGAGTGTCATGGCAGTATATACTATATATCCTTTTGGAGTTTTATTATTCTGTTTCATAGAATTAAAACTTCAGTGCCACTACCTCAAGAGTTCTGCAAGTTCACATTATGTAAATATATGTAATAAAATATTTACTTAGGGTTTCCATAAAAATGTCCAAAGCAGGGAATAAGAAAGTGTCTCTTTGCTGGTTTTAGAGGCTCTGCTGGGAATTCTGAGTGAAATTGAAGCCTTTTGAATAGGTTTTGATTGGCCTCTGTCGTATTTTATCTCCTGTAATGAACTCTTTGTCAGTTTGTCAATTTTCACTAAGGACAGAAAGTTCATGTGTAGTAACAACAGAGCCCAAATTTAAAATTATGGTTTATATCATGATGTAATAACCCTCTCTCTTTTCCTTTAGTCAATATTTACTTGTAAGGCCAACCTACTATAATCCTGACTTCAAAAGAAGACACTTTATTTTACCTTCTCCGAATGTTGGTTTTAGATACTTGAATATCAAAACTAGAAGCTGAGCCGTCTGAGACTCTGGCTGCAACCATTGGGGATCGAGTTCCTCGATCACTGCTCCCAGTGACCCCGTGGCACAGCTGCATGCTTGGTCAAGCAAGGCCACCAGACTGAGAGATGGACTGGTTTCTACCAACTCTGCAGACAGCGCTTCCCATGGGGAGAGGCCCGTGGTACCACCCCATTGCACTGGGCTCTTTTAGATGAACTTTACTTTTCCCTAATGTAGAAATGCTATAGGATCAGGCAGAAAATCCTCAAAAATGCCCAATAGGAGGGCCTCAGTGTTAGAGCAGATAAAGAAGGGGGAATCTGAAAATTCTTTTCCTTTCCTAAACCCCCCCTTATTTCAAGCATCCATGTTTAAAAACTGAGGGAAGAAATATCACCAGTGAAGAAGGAGTAGGAGGATAATAAAGAACTACAAACTTTGCATTGCAGATACAAACTTTGCAGATAAAATATCTGATACCTTAGGACTAATCATCCAGCTCCCCAGAGGAGCAAGTGGCAATGTGTTCATAAGCTCTTGCAGTTAGCAAGGGTCAGGCAGGGTTCCTGAGTGAGTCAGAACCGAAGGGAATCAGGTCGGCCATGTCCTCAGGTAGACTCAGGTCAGTTTCAGCTGGGTCCTGGAGTTCACACAAGGCCATGGTGATTCTCCCTCTATTTCTTAGACCTATTCTTTCCTCTACTGGCCTGAGTAGTCTGGCCTTCTCTTTGGCATAACTGGTGAGAAGAAAGGGCCTGTTGCAAGACACCTCCCTCTATTGTGAAGTATATAGCAAAGATGTTTCCTGACAGCCCAGGCCTATGCAGTCTTCAGTGTCTGGGATCCCAAGAGGGAGCCTGCTTTCTAAAGTCCATTTCAAAACAGGCTCAGAATAAACCTACTTGGGTCACAGGCTGTGCTGAGACCAATCACTGTCAGCAGGGGTGTGGGGTAGTGGAATCGCAGCAGGTGTGCGCTCCAAGCCTGTGTATCTTGTCTCTTCAGTTCATCTGCCCTCAGTGCTCTCCTCAAACTGTATGTGTGTTTTTCCTGTGTACTCCTTTCCATGTTTTGTCCATGTAGTGCATTTTCATACACACATACCTACATAGGCGCATGGTGTATGTATTACACATGTGTCTGGGTGTGTATGTATATTTATATTCACACCATATTTCATAGATGATATACAGAATGTTCAAGAGTAATTCTCAATTTATAACCTAAATACCTCTCTAGTGCCATTTAAGGTACATATCCGCTGGGTGGGGCAATCTGGCCATCTCTCTGGAAGAACCAGGAGGGAAAGAAGGTCCTGTTAAAATACCTCCCTCCACTGCAAAGGGGAAGAAAAAGAGTAGAGGGAAAAAGCAACAGGCGAACAAATGAATTATTGACCAAGCAATGATTGGCTTCGTCACTCCACAGGTATTTCATGAGTACCTACTCAGTCACTCTCCAGGCCCTGGGCAGGAATGTTGCAGGAAAGGCCATATTGGCTAAATTTACCCTGTAGGGAGTGAGGTAGACTGAAGGGGCACATGAGCAACCAAAGATCCTACGATATCCAGTAGAGTCAGAGCCCTAGAGACAGCCCATGGTCAGCATCAAGTACACAGTAGGTGCTTAAATAGCACAGGTGAAAGAAAAAGAGGGCAGAAGAATCTCTTCTTGCTTGGGGATTCTCTTTGCTGAGATTATCCCCAGCATGGGAAAAGGCATGAAGCCCAGCAAGCATCAGGACCAGGTAAGGTAAGATGCATTCAGGGAGTGGAAAGAAGTTCCATGACAGCGGCTTCCACAGCATGCAGTGGATGGGGTGAGACCATGCAAGGACATGAGCACAGGCTAAGGAGGAGCATGTTTAGAGTGATTACAGCAGCAGTCTGGAGGGCTAGATGGGCAGGGTGGGCAGGCCAGATGTGGGCTGACGAGGGGCTGTGGCATAGGAGTGGATGGGAGGCAGAGCTTTTAGAGCAGGGTCTCACAAAATCTGGGGACTAGCTCACCTGTAGTGATTTCAAAATGTTTATCATCCAGAATGAGCAATAAATATATTTTAAGAAATATTACAAGAAAATTTTGAATATAATTTCTTTTACAAATCTGCTGTTTATTCAAAGATTAGAAACATTTATAAATGGGAGAAAAGTCTTGAGAAAAGGGCTAATCTTGTCTTTTCATAATACAAATCCCATCATCTTTTGGTGTATAATAGGAAATTGACAACAGTGCATGTCACTGGGGTTAGGAGGGGTGTCTGGCAAGGCAGAGGATGGCAGCCTGCACTTCAAGGCCTGTGGCCTCTGGGAGTGACATGCGTTCTTGGAGAAGACGCCTGGGAGCGTTGCCCTGGCCTTCCAAACCAGGCTGATGGTCCTCCTCCTGCTTTTACAGGGACCTTTGAAGTGGGCGTCCACATTGCCGACGTGAGTTACTTTGTTCCTGAGGGATCCCATCTGGATAAGATGGCCGCTGACAGAGCCACAAGTGTCTACTTGGTTCAGAAGGTAAAAATCAGTCTTTGGTTTCTTAGATCAAAAAATCGTGCTTCCATTTAGTAATCTTCCTTTAAGAGGGGAAAAACAAAACAAAACTTGTCTCCCTTTAAAAAAAAAATAAGGGATAGTAGTCTTGTCTGGATATCTTTTCTTGTATCATGAATTCTGAAAGAGTGCTTACCACTGGAAAAGTGTTTACCCTCTTTTACTATGTGTTTTCCTGAAAGATACCAAGGGAAGACACAGGTTTTCATCTTAGGCCTCATCTTGGAGTGGCCCTGCCATGTTATCATTCTAACAAGTGGCCAGCTTCAGAAAGAAATGAGGGAGAAGTATCTGCTTTCAATAGTCATTCCAAAGCAGGGCCCAACAAACACAGCCCACCCAAGCCACCAGGTTTCGTGCAGTTTGATTAAGCCCCAGCCACACGCACTCATTCATGAATTGTCTGTGGCTTCTTTCACAGGACAGCAGCAAAGTGGAAGGACAATTTTACTATTTTTCTATAGGCCCTATAAGAAACCCTTTTTAGCCCTGTTCTAAAGAGGGGCACCAATCTGGTCATGCCCTGCCCTTACTAAGATGACCAGAGGAGTCTTTAAGATGGAAAAGAAGAGAGAGGCCCTGAAGAACTCTGGCGTTTCCCAACCTGGCAACTCCTGCTGAGTGAGACTGTCACAGGCCCCTCTCAGCTCATCTGTAAAAGGGAGGAAGGGACAAAATCATCTCGGCACATCCATTCCATCCTGTGTACCTCACACATCCAGAAACCATTCCTTTAACAAGTGTTCATTTTCAATCAGAGGTCAGGAAACTGTACCCATCAATTCCAGCCCACCACCCGTTTTTGTATGACCTGTGAACTAAGAATGGTCTTTATGTTTTTAAATGGTTAAAAAAATATTTCCTGACATAAAAATTGTATGGAATTTGAATTTTAATGTCTGTAAATAAAGTTTCATTGGAACACAGCAAAAAAAAAAAAAAAAAGTATTTACTGAGCATTAAGTATGTGTTGGGCATTGCAGTAGGCCCTGGGGACAGTGGTGAATAAAAGACTGTACCTGAGTTGTGTCTGTCCCCCTCAGGCTGGTAATGAATTCTTCCAGCTTTTTTTCTCCTCCTTCTGACACTCTTGTTCATCTGCTCATTGAGCTCATCTTGTGTTTTTGGTTGTGTCTTGACTCACTTCCTGTCTGGCTTCCATGAGTTCAGTGGTCCAGTATGGGATCTCTGTCTACACTAGATCAAATCTTCCCTGCTAATGTCATCACCTGTGGAAGGGGTACAGATGGTACAGCTGCCTAAGTGGATCCACCTCCCACTGCCAGCACTCCTGGGTGCCCACACGCTGACAGAGGAAGTGCTAGGCTGTGTGCTCTGCCCTCGTGCACCACTGTGCTCTGGCTGCTGCCTCTCCGACTGCTATAGAGCAATTAGTGGGGTGCCAAGCTCTAGATTTGAGGAAACTACCCACATAGCCAGAAGAGGCCCTAGAAGGGGGTTCTCTGAGCCCTGAGCTTTAGGAACCTGTGGAGGATCTTAACCTGAGCGTTTTTGCCATGTCTGCAAGACAGCGCCTCTGTTGGTTCTCACTGTCCTGTCTTCCCTCCCTCACCTTTTCAGAATAGGGACTTTGAGAAATGTGTGTGGGCTCCTGGCCACCTGAGCTCCTACTTTCTGCTGTTCCCCAAAGCAGGCTGGCCCTTTACAGGTATGTTGTCAGAGCAGGCCACCAGGGATCTGTGTACTGCTCTCCCTGGAAATAGCCTCACCCCTGGGGCTCCACTGAAGCCAGTCCCATGCTGCTCTTCTTGTGCCTGGGCCCTGACCATGGGGAAGACTGAGTCTCATCCTGGCAACATATTTGGGTAATGGGTCTTTTTAAGGGCCAGTGTATTCCTGCCTTCTGTATTTGTCCCAGCTAGAAGTCTGAGAATTGTTATTTACTACTTTATGTCACTTCTGCCTCCTGAAGGATCCTGTGGCACCACCATCATACCTGCCACCTCCCTATCACACCCTCGCCAGGGATCCCACTGAATCTACAACCTGGCAGGAGTGCATTTAGACACAGAGGTAGAGGAGCTGCACCCGTGTTCCAAATGCACAACTGGCCTGGGGCCTGAGGCTTGTAGTAAGCCCAGCTGCGATATAGTATACTTTCTTTTCAAGCCTGAAACCAAGGCTTTCTATCAGCAGAGACTCAGCTTATATTGGGAGTTTCTTGGCCTCTTGCTCTTTTCTGTGGAACCCATTGCCAGTACTGCCACAGCTCGAATGTAACCATCATATAAGGGTCCCACCCAGTCCTACAGCCCAAGATCTTCTATATCTGTGGTGTGATTCACAGAATTAGGGCATCTCTCACCTCAGCCATACCTACAGCACTGTGACATGTGGAGGATGGACTTTCAGTCATACCTGTAGCAGATCCAGTAAGCCATCATGTCTTGTGACCTTTGAGTGCCTAGCCATCTGCTAGCAATAAAAGCATAAGGCCTGCTGAATGGAAAGACCGTCACACAAGTGAACCATTCATTATTTTCAGCCCAACCTATCAGACCCTCCAGTATTCCCCCACCTCATACATATGGTCCTGAGCCACTTACTACAGGCTAGTCCTCATGCTAACCTCTGGAAGGGAGTGTTCTAGAATCTCTGAGCTCCCATTTTGTCCAAGCATCAACATAATGCCTAAAAAGATATTTGCAGTTCTAGAACAAAAGTCCTCCAGGACAGTGTCGAAGTTCCTGGGTTTTGGAGTTTACCAATTGTACCAAGAGTTCCTCTCATGTTTTCTACTGCCCACCTAATAACTAGCTTCTCAAAGTGAAGGAGACTCTTTTAGGCTCTATTTGCAGCCCTGTTCTTTTGGGGCTGAAGATTTTGTTGCCGGTTTGGCTTCCCCACCCTCAGTTAGGCCCCAGTTGACAGTGATGTCATCGATCCCGTGCTAAAGCTCACAGTGTCCAGCGCTCGCGGCGCCCACTCCAGAAGGAGCAAGCCCAGATGTGTTCTCAGCTCAAGTGAGAGCCAGAGCTGTCTGTGTCCTGGCTGCCCTTAACATGCTGAGGCTCGCCCTAAAAGCACCCAGCACCTCCTCTCTGCGCTCCAGGATGGTGCTGTCTGGCTCACTGCAGCCTGCACTATCTGAACAGAACCCTAGCCCTGCCTGCTCTAGGATTGGATAGCTGGTGACCTGGAGGCTAAGCAGGAGGATCGCATGTTTAAGGCCAGCCCCTAGGCAACTTCGCGGGACCCTGTCTCAAATGAAAATAAAAAGGGCTGGGGTGTAGCTGAATGGAGGAGCACCAGAAAAAAGAATTGGACTGGATAGCCATTTTCTTTGGGAGTTCGACTTTGCTTTCCATTTACACTTGGTGATCAGAACCACCACGCGGGTGTTTGCTGCCATCCTAGGATGAGTGTGCTGAGTGGAGAGGGAAATGGAATTGATTAGAGCTGTGCAACTGAGTCAGAAGCTGCATGGGCATCCGAATCCAGCTTCAAGTAACAGAGTGAGCCATGGGCAATAGGTGACCTCTGCAGTGTGCTTAAAACACCTGGAACCTTCAGAGGCCACCTTGTTGAGAATAGCTGTACCCTCAGCTGAGCAGCAGTTCTACCAGATGTTGCTTATGTCCAACAAACCATGTCCCTAATTCGCCTCTGAGCCTGTTTGAACCTCAATGCAGCGTTTAAGAACTTCTATTTGCTTCCTTCCTCACAGTATTTATGATACTTGTCAAGTCATGAGCAGGTATAGACGGCTTACGGGAATGCAGCACAAACTCCTGACCCACAGATCTCTCTGACCGTGAGCACACCAGGCTTGCTCCCTAACCTTCCTCCTTGGCCAGGAAACAAAGGCCTTCACGTTCCATTGCTGACTGCACGTGGCACCCCTGGAACACAGCTCCACAGAGCTGGCCTTCAGTTTGTGTTTTTGGAAGGTTTTTTTAACACTTTTCAAGTTTGTATCCACCTGACCTTTACTCATCACCAGACAGGACTTATTAACCTGGTGCTAGAAGAATTGCCTTCAGTGTTAGACCCCTTAAGACAGACAGCTTTCTTGTACAGTCTTCTTCACTTCATATTCCCATTCATGGTAACTGTAGCTACAACTTCTGAGGTTCTTCTGAGGTTCTTCCCATTCAATAGCTCAGAGGCCAGGAGTTATCTGGAAGGACCCTGGATTTTCTGATAGGCCAAGGATGGGACTGAGGACTTCACCAGTCGAGCTTGGATCTCACAGAAACATCCACATGGAAGACTGATTGTCTTCCAAGTTCACACATGCCATCTGCAAGCACAGGAACTGGAAGATAATAGATATTCAAAAGTTTCAAAGATCACTGGATCCATGGGCTGCCAGCTTCACCCCCTGCAACTCCTCCATATTACACCAGCTTGCCAGCAGTTGCTTGGACAGCCTGGGGAAGGGAGCCCAAGTGTCTGCTAGTTATGATACCTGGCAACACCATAACTAACTGACATTTTACTTTTCTGGAAAAGATGTGAAAATGAGAAGGAACCCACCTCTTACCTCAAAGATACACAGAACTGACCAGCATGGCTAAAATTAAAAGATAGGAAATACCACATGTCCCACAAGGCTCTGGAGTAATGAGAACTCTTACTGCTGGGGAAAGGCAAGTTGGTACAACCCCTTTGGAAAACTTTGATAGTGTCTTTTAAAGCTAAGTGTATATAT
Source organism: Geosciurus inauris (assembly GCA_004024805.1). Lineage (NCBI taxonomy): Eukaryota > Metazoa > Chordata > Mammalia > Rodentia > Sciuridae > Geosciurus > Geosciurus inauris. The sequence goes on from PVHX01001998.1 coordinate 108,442, forward strand.
ACCTGTAGCCCAGCCACTCCACTTTTAGTGATGCACCGCATAGAAATGCTTATTGTATATGTTGCCAAAAAAAAGTTTATGTATGTTCATTGGAGCATTGTTCAAGCTAGCAAAAAAAACAGAATTATTTGATACCTATCACCTATAAAATTAACAGAGAAATTATGGTATATTCACCCAGTGGGAGGCTGTAGAGTAATGAGAATGAATGAATAGTGGCTTCACACAACAGTTATAATGGTGAAAGAATCCAGACGCAAGGAGAGATTGCATCCATACAGGCTCAAAATTAGGCAAAACTAATCTACACCATTAGAAGTCAAGGTCGTGGTTACCTTTGGTGGGAAGAAGCTCCTAGTGGGGACTTCTAGTGAGTCTTGAAGTGGGTTCAGTTTATGAAAATGAATCAAGCTTTTATGACTTGGGCATTTATCTATATATACATTTTATAGTTAAAACATGTATTTTTATTTTGAAGCTTTTGGGGTGACCTTCATTCCATGTTAGCCTCTTTCAGTATCCTCTGTCCAGCCTACCAAGGCAGAGAAACCACATCTAAGATCCAGGTTCTTCCACAGCGTGGCCCTCCTGAGGACACAGTTCTGATACTTACACATTGACTCCACTTAATATGACATCCATCCTCACTTCTGCCTCAGAATGCCCTTGGCCAAACCCAGCCCTTTCCTGACCCAAGGCCTCTTAGAAAAGGAAGATGAGAATCCAAATTCTTTTTATCTACAAAAACTATAATGTTATAATGGAAAGAGAAATAGAAGTTATCTCTTCAACTTTCATCTTTGAAGTAATTTCTTAAACTTTAAAGTTTACACCAAGTGAATAAATGTAAAACATTCTTCCCATTTAGAAAAGTTAACTTTTCTTTTCAGTTAAATATTCTTTGAATATTTAAGAATTTGAGGCAATTAGAGGTTTTTCTTCTAAGCAGGTGACTTTCTCTTGTCCAGCTGTTGCATTCTCCTTTTAAAACCAGTAATTCTGTTTTAAAATCAGAAAATGAAAAAATAAAGGTGGTTCAAACAGCTGAGCATGTTTCCTTCCCTGCTTCCTCAAGGGTTTCCTGGTAGTCACCATTCTAGCGTCCCTCCTGGGGCCTGCTGTGAGTCCTGCAGGTAGGGAACTGGGCAGAAGGGTCTGCAGGCCTCTGCTGCCAACCCGCAACCTTGGACAGCAGCAGCTGTGCGTTCTCATGCCTTTGAACCATTGCTCTGACCTTTCTTCCTACCCATTTTTGTTTCTTAAAGGACTGTGTCCAGGAACTTTTCTGCTGTTTTCACTTCATTTTGCCTATAAAGGTCTTCTTAAAAGCTGGATGAGCTGCTGCTCCCCCTCCAGATTCTCTTTCTCCTTTGGCAGAATCATTTTTCCCAACTTCATCACTCAGGGGAAGGAAGGTGGGGGTGGGGCTGGGGGTTCCGGTTGATTTCCCATCTATAGAGAATGTGGCGCTGACTTCTTTTCATTCAGATGCTGACCTATAAGTGACTGATGGTCAGAATTACAATCTGAGCTTGGTTGGGGGAGTTCTCCTGTGGAGTAGGACAATGTGCAGTGAAACCAATCTTGGGCCCATATCCCTCTCACTGGCTTTTAAATGAAATTCTTTTTGTTGAGATTTTACTCACAGTAATAAGTATTTGGTAACTCTTGTTAACAATAGGGTGTACTCAGGCAGAAGTTAAATTTAAATAGCATCTGTTTAAATCCCATGAAAAAAACACTTTTTCTTTTTGACAAAAGATGGTTCTGTTGGGACAGGGGACAACTGTCTACCTGAACTCGAACCCATCCTTCTCCCAAGGACATGATGTCTGTGCAGTTAATATCTCTCCACTGTTTTCTTTGGGAGAGAAACACAATGTAATTTTAAGTTTTAAGGAAATTTTTTTAATAAGTGAATTAAGTTTTAAAAGTAAAAGAAAACCTAAACAGTTGAAACCTAAACCTAAATTTTCTGCCTACTGGCTCAACCACTCATGTTATTTTAGGTGTGAAACAGCTCAAATGAAAGTTCGCCCATAAATCTCCATGATATTTTATTGGTACTGCTTTATAATAGACATCAAAGATGAGGATCGGAAGCCTGGCTTTGTGTCATATCCAGGCGGTTTTAAGATGTTCCTTTCTGACACCAGCAGGTTGTCCGTGTTGATATTTCGTTAACGTCAAACTGTGTAGCAAAGAGTTGATCAATTTTTGAAGTCATGGAAGTGTTGATATGAAAAAGAAAACTCTTTGAAAAGAGATGTTGGCCAGAAAACAAATTATCTATTTCCTTTATGTTGTTTCAGCGGGCAGGATCTAAAGTGTATTTTGGTGTTAAAACCTCGAAGTCCTCAGAGAAAAACAGAAAAACTCACCACGTTGTCAGGCTGCAGATCTGTGCTGATGGGCACTTAGGGCATGGGGGAGTTTAGGTGGAGGCCTGCCGCGGCCTGGGCTGAAAGGTACGGAGAGGCTCCGGGGCCCCACAGGTGTTGGAGGGCCCCTCCCCGTGGGTCGTGGTCATCTGACCCAGTGTCACTGCTCATCCTTCCTGTTCCTCCTTGCCTGGGTGAGTGATTCTTCCCCTCTGTGGCCCTTTCCGTTGGTCACAGGGCTGTCCTGGCTAACCCACTGCTGAACTTGGCCGGCCTGCCGCTGTGGCTTTCGCAGATGTTTCTGCTCTCTGAGGTTAATGTAAGATTTTATAGTCTTGTTGGTACCCCCACCCAGCTGCCTTGGGCAGTGATGTATTGACCCAAATGATCGGTTTCTCTCAACTCTCCCAAGCCCTGGTCCAGAATGCTTAGAAAGTCAGGGTCCTGTCATCTCCTTTTTTCTACGGCCAGTTTATAAGCTGGACCCCAGCTTAACTTTGGACATGAGGCATGCTTCAGGCTCCTTTTCTGATCCACTTGGAATTTATTGAGTACTGGCTCTGTGCCAGGCCCCAGGGATATGAAGATGAGATGGAGGCGGCCTTGCCCTGGGAAGTCAGAGGAGGAAGGCACTTAACTAACATTTGAAGTGCTCTGGGCTGCCTTCAGTGACAAGTGCCCAAGGTGAGGACATAAAGAGAGAAGTCATATCTGCCTGCATGTTCAGGGAGAGGGACTTCTGGAGGGGCATAAAAGGTTTACCCAGCAATCAATTTTTGTACCATGTTTCACATTTTGAGTAGAAAATTCCAGATGGACAGAAGTGAGTAGTGAGGGCCTTCCAGACAGGGGCTAGAAATGGTATGTTCAAGGAGCAGCATGTAGTTTGGAATTTCTGGGGTGTGAGTTCTAGGAGGAGCTAAGAGGTGATGTTCCAGAGGGGGTCTGGAGTGGCAGGATAAGTTGCTTGGGCTTTACCTGGAGGGCAGATAGGGAAGTGATTGGGTCTCCTTTCACCAAGGTAGAACATCACCTGAGCACCCTCTGGTTGTAGGAGGGTGAGGCCCAAGGCATGAATATCATCATTAGTACCAGGGTCCTTCCTCCAGTCGTGTCTCCCTGAAGCTTTGAATAAGCAGTTGCCACCCTAAAATAGGTGGAGATTGTTGCTCACAGAATCTTCAGAGAATTTACCTGTGCCACAGTGCCTAACTGTCCCCAGGAAAACTTAGGACAATAGGTGTCTACACACAGGGTACCAAATGGACATCCCAAACGAGCAGCATTTCAGTTACCCTGGATTTCAGCCTCCTCCCAATCCTTGTAGTCCTTTTCACATACAGGAAGTAGGGAGAGGCAAAGGTTAAGGAAGTGGGAAAAGTTAGCTCCCCCTTTATCTTTGCTGCCTCCTTGAAGATAAGGTACTGAGACCAGATTGTCCCTAGCAGATCATGGCTACCTATGCCTCCTGACCACTCACTCACTATGGAGAGTCCAGGCTTTGCCAAAGACCTCTTGGCCTCACTGAAGGCAGTTGTGCCCTTCCTCATCCACAGGACAGGCAAAGATCCTATTAATTGAATTCAGCTCAACAATTATTGGAAAGGTGAAGGCAGCATGTCCTAATATGCAGTTGCAGGTTGTCATTGGGTGGAATTTGTTGAGAAGATGCAGAAATCTGAACAACAATCAGGAAGGTGACGTTCTCTTTGGCAGCACACATACTAAAACTGGAACAATGGGCTGGGGTTGTGGCTCAGTGGTAGAGCGCTTGCCTACCATGTGTGAGGCACTGGGTTCAATTCTCAGCACCACATACAAATAAATAAAATAAAGATTCACCAACAACTAATAAAAAAAACAAAACAAAACTGGAACAATACAGAGATTAGCACAGCTCCTGTGCAAAGATAACATGCAAACTTGTAAAGTGTTCCTGTAGTTTTTTAAATATCTAAAAAAGAAGTTGTAATAATCTGTTTTCTGTTACTATAATAAAATACCCAAAGTCAGGTTTGTATAAAGAAAAGACATTTATTTAGCTCTGGTTTGGAGGCTGAAAATCTAAACAGTGTAATGCCAGCTCTGGGGAGGGGCTCCCCTCGTCTGCATCACCTCATGGCAGATGGCACCACAATGGTAGGAGCTGCGTGAAAGGGAGAGATCATGTGGCTAGACAGGAAGGCCTTTAAAGTGACGGGAGGAGCCAGTCCCAGCCCACCTTTTATTTATTTATTTATTTATTTATTTATTTATTTATTTATTTATTTATTTTGAAAATATCTTTATTTTTATTTATTTTATGTGGTGCTGAGGATCGAACCCAGTGCCTCACGCATGCAAGGCAAGCGCTCTACCACTGAGCCACAGTCCCAGCCCCCCGGCCCACCTTTTAAAGGTCCCACTACCTGTCAACACCTGTACTAGGGACCAAGCTCTGAACACATGGACACACTCAGACTATGCCCAAACTCTAGCAGAAGTCTTGTCTAGAATGATTGGCACCCCAGAACTCTGCCACCATTTTAGGAGGCTGCTGGACTGAATCCTGAGGGAGAAAAAGAAGTGCCCACACTTGAGCAGTGTGTACGAAGGGAAGGGAGAAGGGGTTCGTTTGAGAGGTCACACCTTCAGGACTCAGGAACTTACTGGATCTAGTAGGGCCAGGAGAGTGGAAGAGTCACAAGATAACACATGATGGTGGGTCTGTGTGTGAGGAATGGGGCATGATTGGGAGGTGTGAGTGTGGGATATTGGTTTTTGAGTGATTTTGAAGGGAGTTTTGGTGTTTTCCTTATTTAACTGGGGTCAGAGTACTGCTCTCAACAGAGAGAGACAAAGTGAAGGGCAGGGAGAGGAGTCCAGTAAAGGCCCTAGGGGGGTTCACTGGTTCTATATTCAGAAAATACACATGTCTAGCTAGGCTTGGTGGTGCAGGCCTGTAATTCTAGCAACTCAGAAGGATAGAGCTGGAGGTTTGCAAGTCCAAGGCCAGTCTGGGCAAATTAGCGAGACCCTGTCTCAAAAAAATAAAAGACTAGAGATATAGCTCAGTGGTAGAGCACTTGCCTACAAGCATATGAAAGGCCCTGGGTTCAATCCCTAGTACTGCAAAAAAAATTTTTAAATAAAAAATTTTAAATTATGTATGTGTGTATACACATATTTATATTACTAATATAAGTAAACTATGTACATCCTTAATATAAAATGTCTTACCTGAATTATAGTCATGTGTGCACAGAAAAAAAGACCTACTCTACACCGGCATGTTAAGAGACTTCTGTGAAAAGTGGGAGCAGGGGACATAGGATGGGGAGGAAAAGGGTGTTCACCACAAAGAACGGTGACTCTGGCCTTGTGTCCTGGCCCCGGGGAGGGAGAAGCCAGGGGATCAGGTTGCTCACTGGGAAGAGCAGGGCGGAGGGGTCCAGGCTTTGGACAAGAGAGTATGCATGTGAGATAGCAGAGGACCACGGTCCAGAGAAACAGCTGGAGGAAAATGCTAGAAGGGTACTTGTGAGGGGTGAGGTTTGACAAGTTCAGTTTTCTCTGTGAATAAGAATTGAGAGTTTCTTATGAGAAAGTGTGAAGGCCATGAGGTGAGAGGTTTGAGGAGAATTGTAGCATTTTAGAATTGAATCTGAAGGGCCTGGAGAAGGAACCACCAGAGCTGACAACAGAAGACTTGCCAGAGTCTTGGAGTAAGACAGACGTTTGGAGACCCACCTCCACATGGCCCAGCAGGTTTTCCTGCCCCCATCAATGCTCACCAGCCTTGCAAACACAGGGAAGACAGTTGGAGGTTGGCCGTGGGGTTTGTGGCTAGGCAGTGGAGGGAGGGAGCGGGGTGCGTTGACGTAGTCCCTGCTCAGCTGGAGGGCAGGAGAGGGAGGCCAACAGCAAGTGGTTGAGGAGCAGTGGCAGGTGCTGAGGACAGCCAGGGTTCTGTCCTCCTGCGGGGCCTCTCTTCCAGCCACGCATGGTTTCTGTGCTTGTTGCCCTGGCCCAGTGTCCCCAGCCACCATGGTGGGCCTTACACAACCAATGTGCTACACCAGGTTTTTCCCTGGTGGAGCAGTGCGTGTATTTGAGAAAGGGGCTCTCAAGAGTGGCTGCCCACGTCTCCAGCCCTCCTTTGCAGGGATGCCTGCTGTGCAGGGGTCTTCTGCAGGGTCAGGCCCCATTTATGAGAGACTGGTGTGCCAGACCATAAGTGTGATTGTAACCTCTTAATTCCTTCTCCTTTGAGAGACAGAGGGCTAACCACCTATTTACAAAACTCTGTTGACACAAAGACTGTTTTCTCTGTATTCCATCTGATTTCTGTCTCAAGATCTGGTGAAAAGTTTATTAAAAGGACTGTCCATTAAAAATTAAATGTAATTATACTACCCAAAAAGCTTTTGTGTTTTGCTTCTTCATGAGCATTTAGGTTCCTTGGCATCTGACCACTACAGCGTGAATAGCATAGCAGTTTTGATAAAACCTGGACAGCCACTGGGTGTACTGGTCACTTTTGGGAGCGGTGGCTAAAACAGTTTATCTTATACTTAATACACTGGTAGCTATGCACAGATGTTTAAGTAGAAGTCTACCACATATTTCATGAAATGTTTTATGTGATTCAGTTAACAGCAAATAGAAAAATCCAGGTCATTCATTTCCTGGGCAAAAGACAGTTTGTGTATAGACTGAAAGTGTCTGCTGTATGTCAGGTGCTGGATCCAGGCCTAGGGCAAGACCCCCTGTCCTTGTTCTTGAGGTTCTGTAGTCTGGAGGAGGGGAGAAGCACCTGAAGCAGTCAGGACATGGAGTGGTCAGTGGTGTGGAAGTGTCATGGAGGAGCAGGAAGGATGGAGTGAGTGACTGGCTGGCCAGGTGTGCCCCTCACCCTCTGAATGAACGGAGGAGGTGAACAAAACAGTGTGTTCTCTGGGAGAGTTTGGATAAGATGTTTAAAGATGGAGATGAACCGAATCTGGGAGGATGTACCAGAGTTTGCCAGATGCAAAACTTCCAGAAAAGTGTTCCAGAAAGCGGGAACAACATGTTCAAGAGCTGGAGCAGTGCACAGGCAGAGCAGGTGTAGGGCCTACAGTGGGAAGGCCCGTGCTCCTGGTGGTGTGGTGTAGACGGGAGTATCTGGGCACAAGTCTGAACAGCAGGCTAACCCCAGTGACGCAGGGGCTTGGATACTGTGAGCTGACTTTATTGAGCATCTTCAGTTCTGTTGTGCTACTAGGAAAACCGAGACCCAGAATTGTACTAACTTGGCCAAATCACGCAGGAAGGGCGGGCCCGGGACTAGACCCCAGGCCTCAGGCGTCCCAGGCTTACTTCTGTTCCTGCTCAGGGCCGTTGATGCGCCTGCACAGCCCTCAACTGCTTAATGATCTTTAGACTTTGTTTTGGATTTTGTTTCTTTAATGGTGAAGCTCTTTTGCAAATAAAGTATTAATCCCAAACTCAAAGGCATAAAAACAGATCAGGATCATGAGCATAATTAGCATTACCATAAGTTTATTTCATATTGAAGTGTGTAACACAGGATCAGTTATGAAAACACTGGCTTTATTTTTAATAACCTCCTTTAATTTGCAATACTTTTGGATATACAGGAATGTTGTCAAGACAGGACAGAGGTCCCAGACGACAGTGGCTGCTACCCCCATTATTCACATCTACACCACCAGCTACGAGTTAGTACCAGGGAACTGACAGTGCAACATTACTGTGAACGCGCTCCCTGCTTCATTTTGGATTTCAGTGATTTCCCCTCAGTATTTTTTGTTTTGTGTTTTGTTTTCATTATTCCAGGATCCAGTCCCAGCCCAAGCTGTAATAACTTTCTTTTGACAGAAACTTAAAACATGATACCAGGAATTATATTACATTATTCGATACTCAGTTTTGTGACTTAAAGCAAGATACTGCCTTGAACACTTAGAAAAAATACTATCTTTTTTAAAAAGATTAAAAGATATTAAGCCCTGGACTCGTGTCATTGCAGCAAGCACACAGGCAGAGCAGTTAGTTTCCAAAATGCATTTGGTGTTATGATCTGATGATGCAGCCCAGAGAAGAATACGGGAGCACACACCCAGAAAACTTGCTTTAGTCCTCCTTAGTCGGCTCAGACTCCATGACAGGATACACAGACTGCATGGCTTCAACAGTGGACATTTATTTTTCACGCTTTTGAAGTCTAAGAGTCCCAGATGAAGGTGCTGGCTAGGTTGGTCCCTGGTAAGAGCTCTCTTCCTGGCTTCTCTAAGGCTGTGTTCCCACATGGCCTCATTTCTGTATCCACTTGTAGAGATCAAATGTGTATGTTCTCTCTCCCTTTCCTTCTTATAAAGTCACTGATCCTATGGAATTGAGCCCCACACTTAGGATTTCATTTTGCCTTAACTGATCTTCTAAAGACCCTGTCTCCAATACTATCAAATTGGTAGTTGAGATTTCAACATATGATTGGGGTTAGAGGTGATGGGGACAGTTCATAGCCTAATTCAAAGGCTGAAATTAAGTGAAATCTTTGTAATCCAAGCATGAAATCGTATGATGTTGAGACCTTCTCGTTTTATACAGTAGGTAGATAAAGGTAAAGACATACTATGCTGTGAGAAGCTTGTCACCCATGAAAAAATATTAAATACTTAGATCACATTTTAATGTACCATTGAACAAGTTAGCAGAGAAAATATAGTTTCATTGGAACTATACAAAAGCAAGGGTAAGAAAAACATTTCAGCTGGGCGCAGTGGCTCAAGCCTGTAATCCCAGCACTTTGGGAGGCTGAGACAGGAGAATCACGAGTTCAAAGCCAGCCTCAGCAATGGTGAGGCACTAAGCAACTCAGTGAAACCCTGCCTCTACATAAAACACAAAATAGGGCTGGGGATGTGGCTCAGTGGTCGAGTACCCCTGAGTTCAATCCCCAGTACCAAAAAAAAAAAAAAAAAAGAAAGAAAAACATTTCAAAAGTAGTTGCTCATGACAGCATTGCCAGAAGTTTTCAGGTCCTCATCAGATTTAACATAGATGTTTAAAAGTAGTGTCCTTTAAAATAATGCCAAACAACTATTAATTACTTGTTACTGATGTGGGCTATGTGTTCTAGAATTTACTTTTCCATACCAAAGATGTTTAGTGTACTGAAGCAGGTATGGTACAGACACTTCACATAGAATAATAAACCACTGGGGTTTGTTTTGTTTTTACCAATCAAGAAGTCAGCTGGATTTACCCCTAGTACTGCATAGTGGCCCCTCCTGCCTGTCCCTTCTTGGTTGGTCAGCACAGGCCTCAGCACAGCACCTGGAACAGGTCCACAGTAAATGTGGGGAGAAGGGACTGGTGAGCGATTCCACTGGAAATGGAAAAATGTGGGAGAGTGACTAGATTTGAAGGCAGGAGGGAGAGTGTGGGAAGTTTCTTCAGGAGGTACAAGGCAGAGTCTCATTTCATCTTTGGAACTATAGAGAAAAAAGTAGTATTCTGGAGCAGCTAGAAATCATCATTGGAAAGTGAAAAATTTAATTAAAAAGGATGCCATCAAATCATCTTCTTATGGGACTGAAAGATAACTGGGAAAAAAATCACTTAGGCTTAAAGAACTGCAAAATAGTTGACTCGCTGACCAAGGTTCATCTAGGAAACTAGAGTTGAGAACTTTTCTTTTTATTGCCTTAGTGACATTTTCTTATTCTGTTAATGTTCCAACATATAATTTGGTAAATTGTCTTATATGCAATTACTAAATCAAGGATTGCTTGATTTTACTCTGATGATGCTGTGAAGAGTTTACAGTCAGGCTTTGGGTTCTTAAGTGTATGGTTCCACTAGAATAGTTATAGCCACAAGCTCCATTCTTGAGTGTAGAGCTTCAGCTTTAGGGTAGCTGACCCTGCTATCCATGGGGACTGGTTCCAGGACTCCTGTGGACACCAGAACCAAATGATGCTCTGATCCCTTTCATAAAATGGTGTCGTGTTTGCATGTAACTGTCACAATCCTCCTGAATACTTCAGATCCTCTCTAGATTACTTGTAACCCCTACTACAAAGTCAGTGATATGTAAATAGTTGTTATGTTGTATTATTTAGGGATGATGGCAAGAAAAATGTCTGTACATATTCAGTAAAGACGCAGATTCTAAAAGATATTTTCCATCCAAGGTTTGTTAAATCCATGGATGAAGAACCGGCAGATCCAGAGGGCAGACTGGATAGCAAAGGGTAGCTCTTTCTCTTTGGTACTATGTCTTTCCTACCTCTGTAAGCAAGTTTGCCTTTCCCAGATCACATTCCCTTGACCTTTAGAGGCTCCTGGAACACCTGAGAACTCAACCTGGTCACTGAAAGTGCTGAAAGGTGCTTACACCTGTCCTCTGTTCGCAGGTGGTCCCCATGCTTCCCAGGCTGCTGTGTGAGGAGTTGTGTAGCCTAAACCCCATGACAGACAAGCTGACCTTCTCTGTGATCTGGACGCTGACCCCTGAGGGCAAGGTAACAACTTACGTCTTGTACTTCATGCTCTGCTTACCAGCATTCCCTTCTGAGTGGTGGGAAGTTCCCCCCATGTGCCTGGCGCTGGGCTGTGGTGCGTCCATGAAAGGCTAGGAAAGGAATGTGAGGGCTCTGGCCTCTGCAGACTGTCAGCCCCACCTGGAAGGCAGGAGCTGATTCTTGCCCGGGATTAGGTGGAGGAGGTGGGTATCAGTGAGGGTGGGTATGCACTGGGAGGCAGGAGGGGCCCTGCTGCAGGCAGAGAGTGGGTGCTGGGGGAGGAGGACATTGGTGAATGGGGAGAGTTTGCAAAGATGTGCAGCATCAAACTAGGGAAAATCTGAAATGGCAGTTGCAGATGGATTGTGGCTGCTAGGGTGCCTGATGGGCCATGAGGGAGGTGGCATTTAGAAAGATGAGTGCTGCATCAGGGTGCAGAGTAACTGGAGGTGTGCAGGCCAGTCAGCAAGGTAGCGCTGTAGTCAAGGCACAGGGGATGAAACCACGGGACACAGAGGAGCATCAGCAAGCACTCCCCAGACATGGGGAAGAGGGGAGCCAGTAAAGAAAGATGACGCTAGGAAAAAGCACTTGCTTCCTGCAGTACAACAGTTCTGCACATTCAGAATAGGGTAATGACAGGTGAACTCTGGTGCCTCATCTGGAATACTGTGCAGTTACTGAAGCTGATCACAAAGACCACGGAAGAACATGGGAAACATTTATGCTGTAATATTAAATAGAAGTTTTTAAAAAAGATAATTATTATTAAGAGATTCCAAATAAAGATGGAAGATCGAATACCCACATTTACTTTCATTCCCTCCCAAACCTCACTAAAACAACAATAAAGAGAATTTTTTTTAAAGACATAAACCCACAAGGACAAAGAGAGTGGGAGAGGAGACAACAGAAACAAAATTTTGGAAGCTGGGTAGCAGATGGATGAGTGGTAACTGACTTAGCAGTCCTGAGAAAGCTGATTCCTGAGCCAGCAGGAGAGGAAGCCAAACACAAAAATCCAGAAATTGACAGCACTAGATAACTCGGGAGGTGGGGGAGACTGAGGCTGCAGCAGTAGCAGTTGAGAGTTTATTTAAAAAGATCAGCTCTCCTGGTCTACACAGAAGACCAGAAATGTGTTCTCTGGACAGGACAGAGGAAGGTGTCTGAACTGGGGCGCAGAGACACACTGGGTGGTGCCGAGCCTCTGGGGTCGAGTGAACGCTGGCACACCAAAGTTCTTCTCCACCGACTCCAGAGTTCTAGGGGCCAGGCCTGCGCCCGTGAGTTAGGAGATCAGAACATCTTTCTCTGCGGAGTCTAAGTAGTAAATAATAAATAATAACAACCTTAAGGTTTTCCCAAGGAGCAGCCCAGCTCTCTTCTGCAGTAAAGCTCACAGTGAGGACCATCGCCCTGTCACAGCTTTTTAGAGTTTCACTTTCATGTCTGAAGGGACAATCAAGAGGTGAGTGAGTGTCTGGTATTAAATAGAAAGATAAAGTAATCTAATAAAGAAAAGCAGCTGGGACAAAACACTAACAAGGTGAAGAAATTATATCCTTAGAGAAATGAAAAAGATTCAAGATTCCAGTCGGAAGTAAAGTTGAAGAATTGTGCCAGAACGAAAAAAATAAGAAAATTAGAGGATAGCTGGGTGCGGTGGCGCACGCCTGTAATCCCAACACTTTGGGAAGCTGAGGCAGGAGGATCATGAGTTCAAAGCCAGCCTCAGCAACAACGAGGCACTAAACAACTCAGTGAGACCCTGTCTCTACCTAAAACACAATATAGGGCTGAGGATATGGCTCAGTCGTCCAGTGCCCCTGACCTCAATTCCTGGTACCAAAAAAACAAATTAGAGGACCAGTCCAAGATATCCAGCATCTGTTCAATGAGCACATTAGAAATAGAGAACAAAGAAATCAGAAGGAAATAAATGATCAACAGGCATGTACAAACATGGAACAATGAATCTCACCACAGTGTACACCATAATGCACTAAGTAAACAAATACAAGGGTTGAGGGGGGGACAAAATTATTCTAGGAAATACTCCATTCATAGACAAAGAGCTTGCTGCCAGAAGAGTAGTGACACTCGTCTCTAAGACATACCACCAAAATTCTAGAACCCTGGACACAAAGAATAAGATGCAGGAGGGGATTATCTACAGTAGATCAGAAATCAGAGTAACTTCAAACTTTTCTACCACAACCCTAGAATCCAGGTGTCAGTGAAGCAAACCTCTGTGTCTGAAAGTCTGTTATCTCCATACCAAAGTCCTGTAATTAGCCATCAATAAACTGCAAGAGTAGGAGAGGACATTTTCAGACATGCAAGATCTCGAAAAACAAAATACTTCTGGTACATTCTTTCTCAGAAAGCTGCCAGAGGATGGGCTTCACCAGAATGAAGGAGTAAATCAAAAAAGAAAGAACTGGGCACTGTGGTGCACGCCTGCAATCCCAGCAGCTCAGGAGACTGAGGCAGGAGGATCGAGTTCAAAGCCAGCCTCAGCAAAAGAAGGTGCTAAGCAACTCAGACCCTATCTCTAAATAAAATACAAAATAGGGCTGGGAATGTGGCTCAGTGGTTGAGTGCCCCTGAGTTCAATCCCTGGTTAGCCTTGCTACCACCGTGCCAAAAAAAGAAAGAAAGAGAAAGATATTGGACTTAGGAAACATAAATCAGCACAGGGAAGGAAGGAAGGAATCACCTAGATCAGCGTGCAAGAAACTTCCTGTAAAGGCCCAAATGGTGAATATTTCTGACTTTACAAGCCACCTTCTCATTCACAACTATGAAACTCTCCCATTATAGCAGGGAAGCAGATGATAGGTAAATGAAACAGCTTGGCTATGTGCCAATAAAACTTTATTTAAAAACAGATAGCAAATTGGATTGACCCACAGGACCATAATTTGCTGACACCAGCCCTAGATGATGATTAAAGGAAGTCCCAAGGGTAATTGATGCCCAGACAGCAATAGTTACCTGCCAGTGCCTCTGGACCATCTGTGTGATATAAATACATGGGATGGGCCCTGCAATGCCTTAGTGTTATTACAAAACCAGTTTTGACCCCATGGACCCCTGGAAAGTTCTCAAAGACCCTCAGGAACCCATGGACCATACTTTAAAAATCTCTGTTTTAGATAGTTGGTAATATTCGTAGTACAGATCAAGCAAACTAAAACAAGAGAGGTGTGAATCCTCGTGAAAGTAAAAAGTTGAATAAAAACGAAAAGTGACAATATTCACAGCACCGCAGTGGAACACGGATGAGGTGAGTGCTGCTGGTTAGCTTGTAGTTGTGTTGGGAGGAGGGGCTGGAGCCGAGGCTAATGCTTAGGGAAAGGAGTACGTGTGTGAAGGCAAAATAAACTCTGCTTTTATAGTAAACAATGCCTAAAAAATCAAGAACTGATAAACAAGTAATATAGAACTATGGAAATTAGCGTCAAAGTAATCTTTTAAAATAGATAAAAGTGGGGACTGGGGTGGTGGCTCAGTGGTAGAACGCTTGCCTAGCATGCATGAGGTACTGGGTTCGATCCTCAGCACCACATATAAATAAATAAAAAATAAAGGTCCATCAACAACTAAAAAAAAAAATATTAAAAAAAAATAGATAAAAGTGGTAATCAAAGCTGGGCACGGTGGCACACACCTGTAATCCCAGCTACTTGGGAGGCCAAGACAGGAGGATCACGAATTCAAAGCCAGCCTCAGCAACGTAGCCTAAGCAACTCAGCAAGATTCTGTCTCTAAAAAAATATAAAAAGGGCTGAGGATGTGGCCCAGTGGTTAAGTGCTCCGGGTTCCATCTCTGGTATAAAAAAAAAAAAAGTGGTTACCTGGGGGAGGAAGACAGAGGGTTGCTGTCTTTCATGACAAGCCTTTAAAACTATCTGAGTATTGGAACTATGTGTACTTTATTTTTAAATTTTTAGCTTGAAATTTTTTAGGTATACATGAAAGTAAAGAGAAGAGCATAATAAATGCACCATGTCCATCTGTCAAATTCAACTACTGTGTCAAGGTTTTGTTTTTTGATAAAGTGTTTTGAAACAAACCATAGACAGGTCCTTTCACTTATATATATTTTGATATACAACTCTAAAAACTTTGGACTTTATATTAGCACAACTCCATAGCCTACCTAACAGTGGACATGGTGCCATCCAGAACCCAGAACACATTTCCCTGAGCATCTCCAATTGACTTGTAAATTGAAATTGAAAAAAAAAATTACACACGTTACTTCTGGTTTCTATGGCTCCTAAATATCTGGTAAAAAGTTTCTTTCTACGGTTTAAGAAGCAAACATTATCTGAAATACAGACAAGGAATTATGAATATAGCATGCCAGCACTCATATTCTGGTGGGGGTGAGAGCAAGCATGGGGGAAAAATGAATGGAAAAAGATCAGAAGGAAATAAAACAGAATGCCAGCTGTGGTTGTGTTTGGATAATAAAACTATGAGTAATTTTTTCTACTTTTTTGTATCTTCTAATGTTTTTTGAAAACATGTATAACTTTTATATTTTTATAAATGCTTATTTTTGCAAAAGTTTAACTAAATAGAAAATAAATTCTCGTAGAAGAAAACTAACTTGAGTCAACAGAAAAGAACGTTGAGTCTGAATTATGCCTGCCAGGATCAGACCCGAGAAATAAAAACTGCCTGGTCTAATGCGCTTCTAAAATACGAGGGTCATAAAAGAAGCACTAGAAAGCGGCAAACCCTGACACGCAGTTGCCCTTTGGGGTTTCCGCTCGAAGCAGTGACTGGTGCTCAGGGCTTCTGCTGTCCACAAGGGGCTGCAGGGCAGGTGTGAAGGAGGCACAGGGCCAAAAGAGGTGCTGGGCCTCCATCCAACTACACAGGTAGGAAGGACCAGGGTTTGGACTAGGGATAGGGATTAGTGGGGCAAGGCCCCTGACCACACTCTTTATACTGTGGTTATCCAAACACCCTACCCAGAGTCCAGAGGACCACATGAGAGGTAGACCAGTTGGTTAGTCCTGGGATATGGTGGTCAATGAGTATGTCTTATCTGCAGTCGGGGCCCATAATGAAAGTTCAGATTCCACACTTGTGTCCAAGGGATGCTTGTTCAAGATGCTAGTAAGCAAAGCCTGACTTAAATAAGAGGGGCACAGATTTGGAACCAGATGGGAGATCAGGGTGCCAGTGGAGGCCCTGAGGGTAGCATCAAGAAGCCAAATGAATAAAGAGGAGGGAGTTCAAAGCCTGTGTGGCCAGAGCTGGGGGCTGGATTTGGATGCACTGGTGACTCCTCTTGGCATAAGGGCTTGGGCTTTGTTAGGAGGAGCCAGAGCAGGGCCAGTAGATCATGTCCCGATGTGTCTCCCACATGGCCACCACTCTCCCCTGGAGCCCAAGTGAAGACTTTGCTTAGGCTCCTGGCCTGCCTTACTCCCTGAGGCAGACATGGCCCACCGTTGCAAGGCCAGTGCACAACTTTTTTTTTTTTTTAACACTCACTAGATTTTTTTTAAACACCCACAAGAAAATCTTCCTTCTCTGTCTTCATTAAGCCTACCCCAACTTTTAGGTCAGTCAGTATTTAAGAATCTATTTTTAGCACGTTTCTCACATGTTGGTTGTGAGAACATTGTTCTCTAATCTTGATGTTTGTAATTAAATATTGTTGCAAGGGAAAAGTCACCCAAGTAAATCTTGTGCTTTTTGTAAACACAATTCTGGAACCACAGAATCAGCTCTGACCATGTCCATCCAGTGGCCTTATCACCTCCTGGACACACCTGGCACTTCTGTCTCATCTGATACTCAGGATTATAAGGGCCTGCACTCCAAAAACCAGTTCGCAGAGACACGTGAAATACAAGGTCTCCTCTGTGAACATCCTTGTGTCAGACTTTGAAGAAAATCACCTGCAACAAAGCTGACTTGGTAGGAGTCTCAGGGTCACAGATGAGAATGATGAAAGGAAGGCCTCCCTGACTGCAGCTGTCTTCACTCTGCCTCCCCTGCCGTGGCTGGGATGCTGCCATGTGCCAGCATCAGTCAGGACCTGGGGTGTGCTCCAGAAGAGGACACTTCAGCCATTTACTCAAGCCAGAAGCCATGGGGTCTTTTTTAACTGCTTTAGTCTTTTCTCTCACCACCCAACCCACCTGCTTCCAGTCTGCCAGTAAGTCATCTCAGCTTTGCTTCCTAAAGAGCTCCGGAATCTGCCCTCTTCCTTATCACCAGGAGCACTGTTGTAAGGGTTCCAGCTGCTGTCTCCTGCCTGAACTAATGCAGTGGCCTCCTGACTCTTCTTCCAGCTTCAGCTCCTGCCCACTCATCTTCTCCCCACATAGCAGTCAGAAGGAGCTTTCTAAATCTTAAATTAGATCTTGTTCTCTTAAAATTCTCCAATCTCATTCAGACAAAAGCCAAAAGCCTTTAAAATGGGATGCCCCCTACCCCCGTTCTTTCCTCTCTGCCTTCTCTGTCTTCTGCTAGAGACCTATGGACTCCAGAGTCATCTTGGAAACAGACTCTTCTCTTGCTGGAGCATCTTTGCTCATGGGGAGATCATGTGTCTGTGCTGTGCAGTAGCTCTCCATCTTCAGCTTCTGTGGCTTTTATCCGCTCAACTTGAGTTTTGTTACCCACCTCTTCCTAACACCATTGCAGTCTCTGCCTATTCCTGGAGCTCTAGGGAAACTTTCCACTCCCTGCCTCAAGGAACACATGTTGAGCTTTGGACGTTGTAAGAAAAGCATGTTGTCAAGCCTGTAATCCTAGCACTTAGGGAGGCTGAGACAGGAGAATTGCAGGTTCAAAGGCAGCCTCAGCAACAGCGAGGCGCTAAGCAACTCAGTGAGACCCTGTCTCTACATAAAACACAAAATAGGGCTGGGGATGTGGCTCAGTGGTCGAGTACCCCTGAGTTCAATCTCCAGTACCCAAAAAAAGAAAGAAAGAAAGAAAAGGATGTTGTGCAGAGTACAGACCGACTTTTTTTTAGCAGAGCCTTAGTACCACTTAGGAACTCTTCTACTAATTCTGTTCCAGACCTTTATTCCTGGGCTTCAGAATTCAGTGCTGCTTCCCATCCCTCTTTCGTTTAGGACCCACCATTCCCCTCCAGTAACTTCCATTTCTCCTTCTGGGAAACCAGAGAGCATCTAGCTTGACCTGCTTGTTTGAACTTTCCTCTCTGCCTTTCCCTTCTCTTTGTGCAATAAAAATGCCCCTGTTGCAACCTGAGTTTAAGTCCTGTGTTCTCTGGATCTTTTAATGGCATCGATGACCACCAAGCCACCCAGAATTTAAGTCGCCAGCCTGCTTCACATCCACTACCTCCAGGAGTTCCCCATTCTAGCAGGGCTGCCTTTGCGGCGGGCCTCTCATCAGTCCTCTTTCTGTTACCACTGCCACTGTCCAGTTCACATCTTTACCATCTTATTCTGGGACCAGCGGCATAGACCGTGGCCCCTATTCTGTTTCCCCAGTGGTCATCCTCTCACTCAGCTTCCTCTTACTGCATGTGATAATTAGCCCCACAAGTCCAGTCTCTGGAGCATGACATAAAAGACCTCCACCCACTGTGACCATCTGCCATCCATCCTTCGGCCCCCTCAGCCTCTCCTCTTGCTGCTGAAGGGTTCATTTGGCCTAAGAGGGAGCTGCCAGGCCCCTGAGGCTTCACATGTGCTCCTTCCTCTTCCTTGAAGGCCCTTCCCCCAGCTCTGCCAACAAGGATCCAGCTCATGCTTTGAGATGCAGCTGTGATGCCCCTTCTTCACGGCACTGTCTGCAGTAGTCACTCGTGCACCCGCCCCGTGTGCAGGGGATACTTGGCATATTCACACACTGTACAAAGATTGAAGGTACGATGTCAAATATGCCCCCAAACAGAAACAGTAGTGATCTCCTGGTGATGGGTGAATAGGTCATTGATTTTTCTCTTTCCTACCCATATTTTTAAAGTTTCCTATAATGAATTCATAATGCCAATTAGAAAAGTAAAAACTATTTTGATTTTTCCCTGGTTTATTTATTAGTAAGCAGATGAGAGACACTGGTTTGTGTTTGTAGGCTGGGTGGGAAGGGAACAGGCAAGATGAGGAAGGAGGGGCAGACTCTGGGGAGCCTCCTGTCCTGAATGGAGTGATGACAGGATGGGGGATAGGGTGCCCTAGATCCTACAAGTGCTCAGATGGGAGGGCGTCATCCTCCCTGTCAGAACCCATTTTCCCGTCTCTCTACCCCCTCAGATTTTAGAGCCATCCTACAAGATTATAAACTCCTTATAAGCAGAACCCATTCATGAGTTTTTAACCTCTCCCCCATAGTACAGTGCCCGTTCACAGAAAATGCTTAGAATGTTTCATACAGTAGCCGGGCGCGGTGGCTCATGCTTGTAATCCCAGCACTTAGGGAGGCTGAGAGGAGGATCGCGAGTTCAAAGCCAGCCTCAGCAATGGCGAGGCACTAAGCAACTCAGTGAGACCCTGTCTCTACATAAAACACAAAATAGGGCTGGGGATGTGGCTCAGTGGTCGAGTGCCCCTGAGTTCAGTCCCTGGTGCCAAAAAAAAAAGAATGTTTCATACAGTGATTTGCATACCTGTTTATTCTGTCTGCCTAGTTAGAAAGGTGGTCCCTTGGTAAGCATTGCATTCCCAGCCCTGCAAAGCCAAGTGCTGAGGGTTGCACGATGCCTTATACTACCCCATTCAACTTCTGCACAATCCTGCCCTCCCCATCGTGACCCCTGTAGAGTTCCATGTCCTGCTGCTGGCCTGCCATCTGCCACTGCTAGCAATCCTGTGAAACTTGAAAAATAAAATTCTGGCCGGGCACAGACTATCATCCCAACAACTTGGGAGGCTGAGGCAAGAGGCTCTCAAGTTCAAGGCCAGCCTGGGCAATTTAGCAAGACTCTCTCTTAAAATCAAAGGGCTGGGGAAGTGGCTTAGCGGTAGGCTGAGTGGGTTCAACCCCCAGGACTGCCAAAAGGAAATGCTGTCCTCTCCCTGGGTTATCATGGTCTGTAGAGGCTCACAGAGTGAGGCTTGTGAGTAGTATTGTGTAACCTGGGGCTTCAGTCAGTGTTAAGAAGCAGAGCGCTGGGTGTCGTGTTTCATCCTCGGAAGCTGTAGTAGAAACCTTGCCCAAGGAGCTTCCAGTGAGACAGTAGCTTCAAAAATTGGTTCTGAAAATAAGGAGAAAGTTCCCAGAATGTCTATCTTTAATCATTACCAGAGGCGGGGCAGATTGATCTATTTCAGGCCTATAGCAGTGGCTCTAGGACAAGGGAGCTTTGGGAAGAACTCTGCTGTGTTCTCTGCCTTGCATGTCCCCATCTCCTGATGAAGGCACAACTAGATGGCTTACCTGAGGTCACTTCAGGGGATTCACAGAACTGAATTGGGGGCACAGATTTTGCTGTAAATCCTTGGGCCTAAAATAAGAATTCAAAGTGAAATATTTTCAAGAAATGAAACAAAATAAGACATTTGTTATTTATAAGATTGTCATGCCAGGAGGTAAAAAGTCCTTTTAATCAGCTTTTATCCCACATTTTGATGTTATTAATAGTGGGTTTGACTTAAACCTGAAGACAAGCCGGGCGCGGTGGCTCACGCCTGTAATCCCAGCACTTAGGGAGGCTGAGACAGGAGAATCGCACGTTCAAAGCCAGCCTCAGCAAGGGTGAGGTGCTAAGCAACTCAATGAGACCCTGTCTCTACATAAAACACAAAATAGGGCTGGGGATGTGGCTCAGTGGTCGAGTGCCCCTGAGTTCAGTCTCCAGTACCAAAAAAAAAAACAAACCTGAAGACATGGCCCCTGAGAGTAGGAAAGAGCAGAGTGGGGCTGTCCTGGGCTCTGAAACCCCCACTTTCCTTCCTCGCTTCCTTCCCCCAGCTTGTAGCTTCCTTCCCACACCCTTAGACCGCTCACAGGTGAACCTTTAAGGATTCCTGCTGCTGTCCTGTGGGAAAGGGAACACTTCCAAGGCCCACTCAGGCACAGCACCTCACCCACTGTCACAGGAGTGAAATTCCTGCCTCAGCTCCTCAGGGCCTCTGGTGTCTCCTCGTTTCCTGTGCTCTCGGGGTTTGGTGTGCCAGGCGAACATTTGAGGAAGTTTCCTCCACTTCCTTCCTCTTACACTCAGAAGTTTAGACAGCTGTCACAGGTCAAGATGGGAAGGGACCTGGTACTAGCCCTCAGGACCAGGGGGCAAGCTCAATGGCAGGCCACCTTAGCGAGCAGAAGAATGCTCAGTCCACTTAGGCATTTTTTTTCCTATACAAATAAATCTTGGAGAGGATTCTAGCACATAAACAAACTGACTTAGGAACTAAAACAGGCTGACAGACATAAGGCCCTCTGCAGCCCGTGCCCTTGGTCAAAGGGCTCTGGTGGGCCCCTGCGTGCTCCCTCTGGGATTCCCTCAGTGAAGCCATGGGCATTCCAGGATCTGGCCTAGGATCTGTGCCAACATGCAAGCACCTGGGCATAGTGGAGCTTGCTGCTGCTGGGGCGTCAGCCTTGCTATTTACAACTTCATCTTAGCCTGGTGGCTCTTTTTGTTTGGGGGAAGTTTTGTATTTGTTTGATTGGTTAGCTGCTTCTTGTTGTTGTTGTTTGGTACTAGGAATTTAACCCAGGGGCACTTGATCACCAAGCTACATTCCCAGGCCTTTTTGCCTTTTATTTTTAAGAGACAAGGTCTTGCTAAGTTGCTGAGGCTGGCCTTGAACTTGGATTCAAGTCACTAGGATTACAGGTATGCTCAGGCTCTCTTGTTTTTTAAGAGGAACCTGGGTCTCATCCCATCATATTGGGGCCTAGTACAGAGGTGGGCCTAGTGGAAGAGTCCCCCACTCACTCCTCAGCTACCCCACAGCCTCTGCCCACTGGAAGTCCAGGGCCTGCCTTAGGCAGTCTTTCCTTTGACCTGTCCCTCTCTGTCTTCCAGCCCTCCACTTCTTTGTCAGACACTTTCTTCTTGGTGCCTTTGACTTCTCTTGCAGTCAGACTGCCCCGCCTTTCCCTGCTGCTGCCACTCAAACAGCCTGGTTTTGTTTCAATCAAGAAATTGTTTATTTCTTTCTAAGATATCTTTCAGAGTAAACATTTTATAGATGGGAACTCAGAGTTGCTGCTAAAGTAATTTTACATCTAGTTATTTAAAATTATAAATTAACTCCATTAGCAGTTTTTAAAACCAGAGGTGTCTTACTGAGGTGCTGACATTTTTCAGAGGATAAATTTTAAAATTCATTTGAATGGAATCGGGACACAGTGTTCAAAGGTTTCCTCACACCGTTGTATCTCTAAACTATAGGAAGTTGATGTGCCTTTGAGGTACATTTGGTTTCTTTAGTTCACATCTATCAGTTGTCCATTCAGCTGAAATATAAGAATAGACTTTGAATCTAAGTCTTTATTTATGGATCTGCTCGTGGCTGCCACTTGGGAGCTTGTGTGACTCTGTTTGGTTTTTTTGTTTTGGTTTGGTTTTTTGGTACTGAGTGACTCTGAGGAAGTCCCCAGCCTGTTTTCTCAGCTGTTAAACAGGTTGAATAAGGCACTCCCTTCCCCCAGCCTGCATTGGGGTGCGAGGGTCCGGGACTGCCGTGCTGGGCTGTTCTCGGTCCTCCTAGGTGTGGGGGTGCGGTGCCTGTGGATGGTGTGGGCTCCTAGTTAGCCCGGGTATTCCCAGCAGTACCCTGCAGTCAGGGCTGGCACTGTTAACCTGACATTCTCAGCACTGGTGTCCCAGAGTGTGTGCAGCAGACTCGCTGCCTGTGGTAGGAGTGGCCCAAGAACTGTGGTTCCAGAGGCAGGACACGATCTTATTCTGAAGAGTTTGTTTATGCATTTCCTCGTAGCTTTTTAACTTTTTCCATGAAAAACCCTTTGTCCTTTTGTCTTCTGCCACTGGCCCGGGTTACGGACTGGGCGTTGATGTGAGTACAGTTTCCAAATTGGAAATTAATGAGGTGTTCCCTCCAGAGAGCCCTGCCTTCCATGCCGGGGCTGGCTGTGCCCGGTCCCCTCTGGGTGGATCTTTGCTTAACTGCTGCAGCTGCCACAGGCATCCTTCCTTCCTCCCTGCCTTCCCAGAGGTGGTTTCAGGCCACTTTTCCTAGCCTCAGAATTATTTTAGTGACTGTCAGGTGTGACTCCAGGCTTCCTCCTCAATCCTTGTATGTTTAAAAAGAAGATCGGGGCAGATTTCCAGAGAGGCAGCTGTGAGGGGAGGGCTAAAGCCAGGTGAAAGAGCTGCAGGAGGCACCACACTCAGGCCTCAAGCTTGGTGGCATCCAGGGGTGTTGTTGGGAGGGGACATCTGCCTTGACTAAGAAGGAAGCAAAAGAGCAGAGATACCCTTTAGACAGCGAAAGGTGCTTCAGGTGAACTGCATACACCACCAGCGTGGCCATGAACAAGTTTGCGGGGTGGCGTCTGATTCTGGCAAGGGACAGGTAGTGAACTTTAAGAACTCCCTGAGATGACATGGAGCCCCTGATCAGGGCTCAGCAATCAGAGGGTTCAGAGGAAGTAAAAAAAGTATGTGTGGAGCCAGGATACATAGGCTTGGGGGCAGTAATGTGTCTGGGTACCTCACGCAGCTTGCTGTAGAGTTTCATACATGTGTCAGGGGGCAAATCTCTTCAGAGCTCTCGTTAGATTGTAAAGCATTTCTTGGCCTCACAGCTTAGGTGAAAACAAATGTCCCTCAGGGTGCTGTGGTTACCTGTGCTAGAGCATCCTCCAGGGAAGAAGGACACAGACCCCAGGAGGCCACACACCTTGTGACCTATGCACAGGAAGGTGTCCATGAACCCACCTTTGACACATGAGAAAGGGAGGCATGGTGTAGGTGGAAGCTGGCATTCCCTGAGCGAGCGGGAGACAGGTTGCCTAACACAAGTGGACACATGGGAGGAAGGATTGGATTTGGAAGGAAAGGGAGAAGAGGAAGCAAGCCGACTCTCCAGGGGAAAACACCGAGACCACAGGAATGAAGAGGTCATGGCCCTGTCATTCTAGAGCGGCTTAGAACAGCTCTATTCAGGAAATGCAGTGTGTAGGGCAAGCCTGGGCTGCCCTGGAAGGGGCTCCCCTCCTGCACATGGCACCCCCAGCTGTTGGACAGGACCTGGGATTGGCACTGTGGGTGCCTTTGCCTGCAGCACAGGAGCCTCCTGAGAGCCAGTTCAGGTCCTGCTTGCCACAGTTAAGATTCGCATATGTGGGGCTGGGGTTATGGCGCAGTGGTAGCGTGCTCGCCTAGCATGCATGAGGCACTGTGTTCGATCCTCAGCACCACATATAAATAATAAATGAATAAAATAAAGATCCATCAACAATTAAAAATATATTTAAAAAAAAAAAGATTCGCATATGTATTTGAGTCTGTTATTGCAGGTTCAAGATTCTATGTGGCTCTCTGCACTGAATGAGTAAAGAATGTGAACGACTATCATTCTCCTCCACCTCATGGCTGCCATTTTTTTTTAAAATATATTTTTAATTGTTGATGGATCTTTATTTTATTCATTTATTATTTATATGTGGTGCTGAGGATCGAACCCAGTGCCTCATGCATGCTAGGCGAGCACACTACCACTGCGCCATAACCCCAGCCCCATGGCTGCCATTTTTTTAAGAGCGTTGATTCTTCTTGTAAGGGTGGACGTGGGCACCAAAGGGCTGTCTGTAGCCTGTCCGGTTAGAAGATGTGTCCATGAAGGCCTTGTGGGATGGGCAGTCCTGAGCTGGGCTCTGCCCCATAGGAGCATCTACAGACCCTTCTGAAGACTGTTCATGGGTAGGCATCGTCTCCAAGGCTGTGAACAGAGTGATTTAGCTAGTGAAGAGCAAGCGAGGGGAATGTTGCATGCCTAGACGAGAAGGCTCCACTCCTGACCGACGCTCACCCCTTCTTCAGTGCCCTCTCTGCCACTCATTCAGCTCTTCTGCCTTTCCTTGATCCAGAATCACGAATCGTACAGTCCGCATCTCGGAACTTTTCCACTTTCCTCAGGCCCTAGAGCCCTGCACTGCCTCCCTCATCCTTTCCTGCGTAGACTCCCTACTTCACTCTTTTTACCCTTGGGCTCATCCCCCAGCCTCTCTTCCTCTCCTGGATGGGTGGCCTCATCACCTCCATTTAACCCCAGATCCTGTTGTTCTTCTGCACGCTCAGTCCTCCCTCCACACCGGCTGCTTCTTCCTTCCCTATAAACACACGCATCCTCTGTCCTGGTATTCAACAGCTTTCTTTCTTGCCTGTCTTCTGCCACCATCCACACCGATTGCATGGCCTCTGCTTACCCATCTGCTCATACCCCACCCAAAGCTTTCCGGGCTTCCTTTATCATGACCCATAAAGGAAGTGTCACTTTTTGAGAGGCATATATACATATGCTTGAGGCTGAGGCTGATGGAGACAAAAGCTCTGGCTGCCCTGAAGACAGGAGGAGCCCTGTCACGGTGTGTCTGGAATGTACTTGTAGCCCAGGCCTCAGTCTTTCCCATTTGACTGCAGACATCCTCCCTGAACATCAGCAGTGCCAAATGCAGTGCCACATGCATGAATCTTTTCTTCGTTTTGGTCCTCTTGACGTTCAGATGGCATGTGTAGACACTGGTGGGTTAGAGCTAAACCCTGAGGTGGCACTGCCTGGGTTCCGTTCACCTTTGTCACTCTCTACTGACATGGCCTTGGGCAGATTGCTTCTTTTCTCCGTGCCTGGTTTCCTGACTGAAGAATGAGGATCATAAATTTCCTACCTCATAGGACTATTAGGAGAATTAGTAGCTGCCGTGTGGAAAGTGGGTCATCAATGCCTGTCTCATAGGGAGTGCCATTTTAGATGGTCTTGTGTTACTCTGTGTCCTTTATTCTTACAGCTCTTCTCTCCCCCACTTTTCCTAACACTAGACATACCTGGTCTTTTTCTTCCTGGACCCTCTTATTTTTCTTCTGTTCTCATCCTCTGGCTTCCCTTTTTTACTACATGGGCAGGTATAGGGGAGTACAGCCCAACTCTCCCTTCCTTGAGCCCCTGGAAGGGGTGGTGCCTGCTCTCCTGCTCCAGACCAGCCACCATCTCAGGCCCTGGGCCAGCACCCCAGATGCCCTCATCTGGATCTCACTCTGCACCTCAGACTCATAAGTCCCCTCAAAATTTTCATGTTTTATTTTCATTTTAAAAGTAATAAAGGCTTATAGAAAATACAGAGAAATTGAAAGACTAAAATACACCTCAGAGTAATCTCTCCATGCATCAAGCTCCACCACTGAACAGGCATAGGTCCGGAGTCTGGGCTCTTTCCCCAGGGGACACTTGGCAATGTCTAGAGATATTTCTAGTTGTTAGCTAGGGAGGGGGATCTTACTGGCCTCTAGTGGGTAGAGGCCAGGCATCCTGCTCAACATTTAATAATGCATAGGACAGGCTGGGCGCGGTGGCGCAAGCCCGTAATCCCAGCACTCTGGGAGTCTGAGACAGGAGAATCGCGAGTTCAAAGCCAGCCTCAGCAACGGCGAGGCGCTAAGCAACTCAGTGAGACCCTGTCTCTACATAAAACACAAAATAGGGCTGGGCGTGTGGCTCAGTGATCGAGTACCCCTGAGTTCAATCCCCAGTATTAAAAATAAACAAACAAATAAATAAATAAAAATAATGCACAGCACAGCCTCTCACAATAACGTATTGTTCGCCTAACAGTGCTGAGGTCAAAAGCTGTGTTATGTCTTTAGATATGTTGAAATTAGTCTTCCCTTTGTCCACTCATCCTTCCTTCCCACCTGTGTCCTCTGCTTCTATCAGAGACCCTACTTTCTCCCCTTTCCTTTCTCCTCCTCAGCCATTACCAAGCCCATACACTATCTGTCACATCTCAGACAACTGTCCCTTCCTCTTGCCCCAAGTTTTGAATTGATGACCATTCTCCAAACTAATGAAGAAGCTTCCCACAGGCTCTTCACTCTTCACTCTTCAAGGTGTGCTTGGGGACCTTCATAGACTTCCACTGCCTGTTGAATTCAGCCCAGGTCTGGTAGAGTCCCAGCTGCTTGAGGGCAGCAGCTACCATGCCTGATTCATCTGTGTGACACCATTCTGAACACAAAGTCAAGCACTCCATAAATCTTTGTTGAATTTGTGTGGTGAACGGTTAAATGAAGAGAAACCTGGAAAAACATCTCCTCCCAACTTCCTCACAATGTGTCTATCTCTGCAGATCCTCAAGGAGTGGTTTGGCCGGACCATCATTCGCTCCTGCACCAAACTGAGCTATGAGCATGCACAGAGCATGATTGAAAGCCCAACTGAGAAGATCCCTGAGAAGGAGCTGCCCCGCATTTCCCCAGAACACAGCAGTGAGGAGGTACACCAGGCCGTCCTGAACCTGCACAGAATTGCAAAGCAGCTTCGCCAACAGCGCTTTGTGGACGGCGCACTGCGTTTGGATCAGGTCAGTGTTTTGTCCAGTGCGGCCATCAAGTTTGACTCATGCCTAAAGCCACTGGGATGAGGCAGCATGGTGGTCTTGGTCTTTCCTGGCCTTTCCCCAGCCACTCCACCACACTGTGCTATCTCACCCACCCTCCAGACTCCACAGACACGAGGCCTGGTGATAGTCACAGATGGTGTCTATGTAGGTAGCTCTGTGAGCAGACCCCCACCGTCTTCTCTGGAGAGGCTGTACCTGGGATTTGATCCTCATTTCAGGGTCTTACTTTGAATCCCTTGTCGTGAAGGCAAGAGCTGGTGACACGCTAGTTTAGGAAGTAGCTGGCCAGAATCTGATCCTGAAGCTCAAAAAACAGTCTGTCTTCTTATTCCTCAAAGAGAGTTGCCTGTTTAACATCTGAAGAAGCAGAGAAGGGAGGAGCCTGCAGATGCTGGCTGTGGAGGCAGGCAGGGGCTGTCGTCACACTTGACTCTCACAGCCATGCTGTCAGCCCACTGGGACTCAGGCAGCTGTCACTTGAACCTCGGTAAATTTCCATATCCCAGAGTTGGTAACAGTCAGGACCCAGGAATTCTCTCTTCATTGCTTGTCAGCACATTACAGAGTGGAGCTTATGTTTTATATCATGGAATTTTTTTCTTTTTCATTTGTATTTTTGACCCACACTTTCCTTCCCAGGCCATTGTGTGCTGTGGGATGTCTCCAAGTGTCCGAAAAATGGAGTGGGCAGCAGCAAGGTCACTGGATTGTCTGAGGGAACTGCTTATCAGACCATTAGCATAGCTTACCCTGCAGACACTGCTTTCCCTGAGCTTTGCTTGAAGACCTTGCAGTGGAGGTTCTGATTTCATGCTACCTTCTGCCACAAACCTGCATAAGTGCTTCCTAGCAGGCATTGGAAATAGGTGCTGCCCCAACCTAGAGTAGGGTCTCAGGACCTGGATGGTCAGACCTGCCTATGCTTGCAGAGTCAGGGCAGCTCCTGGAGCTCTCCTGCACTGCCCTGCAGGCCAGAAGCCAGCAGTCTGGGCAGGCCTGTTTGCATGCCCAGAGGAGGTGGCAGTCAGAGTAGACTGGAGGACACGAGCTGGAGGAAGAGGGACTAAGGCATGGGAGATTGCAGCAGGCCGCCTTGCTTCCTGCGAGGAAATTGCGAAGGCAGTCTAATTCCCACCCTTCGGCACTCCCTGGATTCTTGCTTCCTGCACTGGGACTTTTGGCCGCCTCCTGAATCTGTCTCTTTGTATGTCCCCAGAAGCCTCTCTCTACCTTTGCTCACCCTGGGATCCCATTCACTGGGATCTTCTCCACCTTCCTTTCATCTCAATCCACACTCCCTCCCTGAATGGACTCTTCTGCTCTCCTGATTTTAGCTCCTAGCTGCATGGATGCTAATGATGCCCGGACCTTCCTCCCCAACCCCAGTTCAGCCTTTCTATTTGCCTTCCATTTTTTTTGTGGGTTTGTGGGTTTATTTGTTTGTTTGTTTAATTGTTTTCCAGTTCTGGGGATTGAACCAGTGCCTCATGCATGCTAGGCAAGCCCTCTACCCACTAAGCACTTAATGGTCTCATTAAGTTGTCCTGCCAGCCTTGAACTTGCAGTCCTCCTGCCTCAGCCTCCCAAGTTGTTGGAGCTTGGCGCCACCATGCATGGCTCCACTTGCTTTCTTGAACTCGCTGCCTGGATGCCCACAGCCATCTTACCAGCACTCACCTTCCTGTGTGCACAGCAGTGCCTGGTGCTCATGGCCGCCCCCATGCTGTTTAGCACCTCTTCTCTCCATGATCAGGGATTATGCATATGTCACTGAACCTGAGTGATTCTGACACTTGGGATGTGTCATTGTAATTATGCAGTTTAGCTAAATATTAGGTCAAAAAATCAGATACAAGCATAAAAAAGAAATGTGTTGTTTTTGTAAAAACTAAGTTAAATGTTTTGGAAAGACTTGGATAAGTCTTTGAAAATTCTGTTCTTGCCGGGTGTGGTGGCACATGCCTGTAATCCCAACTACTAGGAAGCCTGAGGCAGCAGGATCTCAAGTTCCAGGCCAGCCTGGACAACTTAGCAAGACTCCCTGTTTCAAAATAAAATTAAATAAAAGGACTGGGGGTTGTAGCTCAGTGATAGAGCAGTTGCCTAGCATGTGCTCAGCCCTGGCTTCTATTCCTAGTACTATTAAAAAAAAAAAAAATCTGTTCTTTAGGTGAGACA
The DNA here is from genome assembly GCA_004024805.1 of Geosciurus inauris. NCBI lineage: Eukaryota > Metazoa > Chordata > Mammalia > Rodentia > Sciuridae > Geosciurus > Geosciurus inauris. The sequence goes on from PVHX01001998.1 coordinate 138,053, forward strand.
ACTGTACAAGTACAAGGGAAATCTTAAAATTCAGGAATCATTCTGTACTCAAATTGCTTTACAAATGCCTTAAAACTATAAGTAATAGACAATAAATTGAGTGTAGTTCATTCAGGAAAGACTGTGAAAATCTAATTAGCATATACTTTTTTTTAAAAAGCCTTACTTTTTCAACAATAGTGAATGAATGTGCATTTAAATTATTGTACACACACACACACACACACACACACACACACTCATTCTGCATCTTTCCCTTCTTTACCTGACTTCTAGAATACTCACCAAGTGCTACTCAAGCACAGCAACTGTGCAGGTTTCTGCTGTAACACTGAGACATTACCCCATCAGGTTGATGTAGAGTTCAATTGGATTAAATGTGTGAAATACTCAACAAACTAGAAAAGACTGCTGGGTGACCTCATTCGCAGTAGGAGAAGTGTGATGGTCCAGACCGGGAACCATCACAGATTATTGATAAACTGTCAGCATGTCCAAGAATCCACATTTTATTGCTGAAAATGACTTTCATTATCTAAACCTCAATGGCCTTTTCAATTTAGAAATTAGAAAGCTGAGACCCCCAAAGGCAAGACATCCAAGTAGCTCTTTGTTCAGTTTCTCTCCATTTATACCATGCTGACTTGAAAGAAAAAAGTTTTTCTTTAAAGTGGGAGAAAAAACACCCTCAAAAGTCCTAATTAGGTTCCAGTTAATTAAGGTTTGGAAATAATAAATTTGCATCTTTGGAGTTAATTCCTTGGTTCCCCAGAAAATGAGTCTATGGACCCTAGCTTTAGAAGGAGGAGGCATCGATCTCCCACAGCCAGAGACACTGGAGAGGTGGTTTGTAAATCAGCTAAATGGCCCCATTCAGAAGTCACTGCATTTGTCCTCTTGTCCCTACTGCCTGCTTTTGCCCTCACAAAAATCCATTTTTCTCTTGGTGCTGTTTGAGTAGCCTACTGTTGAGAGTTGTTCTCTGAAGCTTGTTTGCCTCGGTTCACAATGTCCATGTTTTGGGTGGCAGTCCAAAAAAGTACATCCTTTTACAAAGCTAGCTCAATTAGAGAGGAGACACCATCCATGTTGCACATTAGGCCCTGGGTCCAGGATAAATCTGCCAAACCAGAAGTGTCACCTTCCAAGTAGTCAGTTTGCCCTTGAGATGAACAAGGGCAGAGTACATGGCTCTAATCTGGCGCCTGTTTGTGGAGGCGCCAGAAACAGAAACCATGATAACCTCAGAAATGCAGAGCAGCATGACCACTGGGTGTTTGCAGTCAACAACTTGGACGCAGCTGCCTGACCTTGTCCAAGCTGTTGAGCCTCAGTGTCTGGGCCTCTTACTGCCAACTCCACTGTGCCGTCAGATCCTGGCAAACTCACTCTGTCCTGTCATGGGAAGGGCAGGGGCAGCAGTGCCTACCAGGTGAGATGCCTACTCCTGATGTCTCCTTCCTGGAGCTCAGACCTGGTTCCAGACAGTGTTTTGCAACATGAAATGCCTCTCCTTTGCTTCACTGCCCAAAAGCAGACACAGGCCTCAGATGCAGTCTTGTGCTTTTCAGTTGAATGAGTTCAATAATGTCCCCTCCATGTTTTCCATCTCCACGGTTCCTGCCGTCATGATAACACAAGGACTTAACAAAGATGCTTATTCTATTTTGTTTATAACATGTATCTCCTATTTATTAAAAGGAGGCCCCCATAAGAGGGCCCAGACTTTTTTGTATTTACAGTAAAAAAATAAAATAAAAATCACAATGGTCTATAATCTCATCTGCATGTTGAGCTTTGGGAAAGAGCTGCTCTGCCTGGTTCCTGCTCCTGACTCAGGCTGACTGACAGACTTCAGGGAGGGGTTTGCACACAGAACCTGCTTGCCATCTCGGGAGAGTGAGGACACTGCTTGACTTTGATGTGAACAAGGCCTCAGGCTCCTGTCTTAGCTTTTGCCTTCATGAGGCTGCATAGCAGGGTGCTAAATAGAACCGAGAACGAAAACTTAGGAGCAGTCTCGTTTCGGGAAGCTCCTGCTCTCTGGGGCTTTCTCCCCAGCCCCTCTCTCTCCAGTCAGGTGACAGCACTTCCAGGAGGGGTGCTGAGGTGCAGGCTTCTGTGAGCTGCCAAGGCCTGCAGGAGCCCTACCCCGAGAGGGGTCCTGGGGCAGGGTGGAAGCCGGGACTTTCTGAATTCTGAGGGCGTTTAAAGTTGGGTAAGGAACCCTGGTGTTTCTGTCTTCAGAGGCAAATTCCTCCAAACTGAAGGAGGCGTTAGCTTTCCTAAATTCTCAGCTGCACCCCATAGGAATCCTACTTGAGACAATTTTGAAGCCCAGACTTCATGAAGCTTCTTTGTAGACTTGATTGTACAGCTAACCTTGATTGTACAGCTAACCTTGTTAATGGAAATTACTTAATACCCTGGGACCCGTGCTGCTATGGAATGCTGTGGTGGATGACCTTGACCTAGCCTAGTCTTTAAATCAGGGGTTGACAGACTTGTTGAAGGGCCAAAGAAAATGGTTTGGGCTCACAGGCCATATGATCACTGTGTTGCTACTTAGCCCTGCCATGGCTGGGTGCAAACAGCCTGGCGCTTTAAATGAATGAAGGTGGTTGTGACCCCATAAAACTTGAAGGACTTGAATTTCATACAGTTGTTACATGTCACAAAATGTTATTCTTCCTTTGATTATTTTTTAACCATTTAAAAATGTAAAGCCTATTCTTAGCTCCCAGGTGGTTGAAAACCAGGTTTGGCTTGTGGTCCACATGTTGCTGACCGTTGCATAAATGAGAGGCAAGCAATTCAGCCCTATCACCCAGTGAGCTTTTAGCAGCTCATCATTACTTCCCTGGGAAGCCAGGCTGGGTAATGGGGAGCAGTTGTGCTATGTTAGCTCCCAGGATGGTTTCTTGCAATTAAGTAAATTATTCCTTTGATTAGTACCATGTTTTGCAGGTCCGATTGGAGGAGGCTGTAGAGGAACGGATCTGCTCAGCACCAGCTCCCTTACCCTATTTACCAGCACAGGTCGCTTTAATCAGCCTGAAGCCAAAGGAGCAGTGGCTCTCATTACCCGCTCTGCAGGCTTCTCCCAGCCAGGGCAGAGCCCCCACTGCCTCGCTGGCCCACTGATGTGGGGACGGCTCTCGACAGAACAGGCTCTGGGGAGGCTAGATGGCTCCTCCCGCACCTGCCCCAGTGCTGAAAGCAGTGCGTCTTCTATGACCTGGTTTTGTTCCTTCCCTTCCACACAGCAGCTCTCAAGAGGCGAGCGTCCCGGCTCTCTGCTGATTATTTTATGTACAGGACGATATTGGGTGCAAGGTGAAGATGGGCACTTTCATGCCATCTGGCTCTTCCTTAGTCTTATTGTTTGTGTTGACCAGGAGGCATGCTTTTTAGAGAGCCTTCCCTGAGCATGTCTTCAGAAAGCTTTCATTGGGGGCCTAGTGTGTGCTGGGTGCCGGACATGTAAAGATGAAAGAATAAGACTCAGACCCAGTTCCTAAGGTCGTGATGGAGGCCGCAGGTGACCAGAAAAGGAGTGCTGTGGTAGCCCTGCCTAGAGTGCAGGGGCACTGCCTTAGTAGAGGTTGGCCTGAGGGTGAGCACGATTTCCCAGCAGGGGCAGTGTGTGCACTGGGTCTCCAGAAAGACCTGAGGGGCCAGCCGAGCTGCAGAGGCCAGCAGCGTACTAGCGCAGGCACAGAAGGGGCAAGAAATGGAAGATTGTTCCGGTTGTGTGGCATAGAGTGTGGAGAGGCTGCAGCTAGAGAAAGGGGAGGGGGCTGGGCCTTGAAGTCTGCAGGAACGAGGCGGAGCAAGCTGTGAAATCATTATCGATATGAAAGTATCATGATCAGAACTGTTTTAGAAGGAGCCTTCTGAAAGGGAGAAAATGGTTTTTACTAAGTTTATAATCCAAGAGAACAATGATAAGGGCCTGACCTGGGCAGGGCTCATGGGGCGAGGGGAAGTTCTAGATCCAAGCAGCACTGGCAAGCCTGGGGCATGGCGGTACTCCTGGCCAGGTGTAGAGGAGGGCTGGAGGGAGGCGTGGGAATGGGGTATCAGCTTGGGTACAGGGCTTTCCACAGTCCCATAGTCCCTTCCCAAGCAGGGAACACTGCCAGAGAGGAGGTGGAGCAGGGAGATAGTGACAGCCAGCGGAAAACAGGATGATAGAGCTGCAAGGGAGCGTCCAGCATTGGGGCCTGGAAGTCAGGAGGGCTGACTGAGGGGTGACCATTGGGGGCTGGCACTGTGGAAGCGGTTGTGGAGCTATGTAAGGAAGGACCTCACGAGGGAAAGGCTCAGCCAAGAGTGGCCTTGAGGCCCAGAGAGGAGAGACTGGAGGATGGGAATCACCAGCCAAGATACCGCATTCAACTCTGCCCTGCTTCTGCCTCCAGAAAGGAAGCTTTCTAATAGATTATAGCAATTTAGGAAATAGAAGAATATAAAGAAGAAACTAAAATCACCTGTAATCTCATTTCCCAGAAACAACCACTGTTATTATTTTGTGTGATTTCTTTTTTTTTTTTTTTTTTAATTTTTGGAGGGGTGTATTATCATTTCTTGTGGATTTTCCTCTTACCACCTTATGGCAGGAGGGAAGGTAGTTAGCATAACATGTATATGTATATATATATAATATATATATATATATTTTTATGTTCTGCTCTTTAACAGTAAATGATGAATTTTTTCCTGTGTCTTGAGGAAATCTTCTAGGGGCTGCGGGATGTAGCTTAGTGGTAGAGCATGTGCTTAGCATGCATGAGGCCCTGGGTGCAGTCCCTAACACCCTAAAAAACTTTCTAGAACATTATGATGCCTGCATTATATTTCATCATATGAATAATATCTTAAACATTTAAGCATTCTGAATCTTGGATATTTTAGTTATGATGTTTGGTACTATAAATAATAGTACTTATAGTACCTTTTTTGTTCATAAATCTCAGCCTGATCTTTGATTATTTCTGACAGTCTTTAAACTATGATGACAGGGACGGGGATGTGGACATTTTTAAGCATCTTGAAACACACTGCTGTGTCCCCTTCCAGAGAGGTTGCATCAGCTCCTGCTCTCAGCAGCACATGAATCAGGGTGCCTAAGAGGTACTCTGCCTGCATGCTCCCTCTGGCTCTCTCTCTCCTGAGCCCAGACACACATAAGAGGATTTCCCCGTTGCGTTAGTTATTGTGAAAAATATTTCTAAGGATCCTAACATTTGAAATAAGAGAGAGAGGTAGTTGAAAACATCCTGCAAAACTCTTGGCTAACGTGGAGACTGGGGACTGACCCCTGCCCCAAACTAACATCCCCCTTCCCTCTCCTTGGAAACCTTAAAGAAACCCCTCACATCTGCACTGGTGTGAGAGCGACTATGGCCCTCAGATCCTTAGAGAACATTTGTGACTGCACTAATTTTCTTGTCGCCCTTACCTCCTGTGTATAATAGCTCCCAAGCATTGTTTGGGTTGGCCTGACATGAATACTTATAAGGAAATCAATTGAATTAAGGCTAAAGAAACCAGAGTCACTCTAGATACTCTGGGCCCCCATAAGAACCACCCGCTTCTTGTTAGGGTTGACAGTCAGTCCAGGAAGGCTCCTGCTAGAAGCTCAGGGCTTCCATTTAAATGTTGACAGCACATTACATCAGCCCAGGGCTCGTTCTGGAATCAGTGAGGCTTAAAGAAAACTTATTAGCCTGCCTGATTTTTCTTGTTTTTCCCAGTTACCAGTTTCATAACAATCATATTAGCAAAGTTTTCACCTAAATGCATCCATCTTATTTATAAAATAAGCCCTCAGCTAAGATTTGCTGTTCTCTTGTACACACGGCTCTCTAGGAAGGTTCTGCAGAGGAGGTAGAGGTTGAGGAGTGCCCTGCACCCTGGGCCTCAGAGGGAATTGGGGAGCACAAGAATTCTAGTCATTGGGTTCCAGATTCTTTCCTTTGAGGAAGAGAGCGAGAGGCAGAGATTGATTTCATTATTGAGCTTTAATTTCATAGGGAATTACAGAAAACAATTTGTGCTTATGCATCCCAAGGCATAAACAGACAACTTTGACCTACTTATACCTACTTTTATATAACTAATACCAATTACAGCCACTTATGTGAGCTGATCACTATTTGTAGCTTCTTAGCCTATACATAAAAACTAATATATCATTAAGTGTCAGACTGACACTGGTGAGCAGCTCGTTATTCTAGCCTTTCACTCTTCCGTGCTCAGTCTTCCTTTAGACACATCACATAGCCATTATTTATAGTTTGTAAAAATTAGAGGAGGTTGGGTTTATTCTGGAAGTTGTCACACATGCACACTCAGACGTGATTACTCCTGACACTAGATGGACAGGCTTCCTCTTGAGTTCCTCTTGTGGTATGAATGCCACTCAGCTGTGGTAAGGAGCCGAAAGGCAGCAGAAGGCAAACCTACCCTAAGGCTGCATAGTGAGCTTGCAAAGAACTGTGTGTTCTCATTAGAAATGCAGGTAAAACAAAGTAAAAGCACAGCGGCTGGAGTCAGGGCTGATGGAATCCCTGGGCGCTCCCAGGGTTCCAGCACCCTGGCTGTGGGTGCCCCTTTAGGACAGGGCTGCAGTGCTGCTGCTGCTCTTAGGGGCAGAGCCACTGCCGAGCCTCAGCAGAACTCTGCAGACTACTTTCTAAGTAACTCTAGAAAATAGCCTGGCTTCCACTCCAGAAGCTTTTCACTTCTGGTTCTTTCCACATGCCTACATCCAGGCTCATTTCTTACAGATGGAAAAAGAACTGTTCCCACCCTAGCCCCTCCACCCGCCTCAGCTGTAACTTCTTGGTTCACTTCTCAGGCTCTAGAGCCCGAGGACTGAACCTAGATCCTCTGCAGAGAGGTTTGCATTTGCCACACCCTGCTTTTCCCAGGCAGGACCTGCTCCACCAGCTTCCCCTTTGGGGTGCCTCTAACACTATTTACACCTGACACCTGTCTTCATCACAGTACCTTGTCATCTTCCAATTGCTTCTCTGTCTCCTTTTCTAAGGCTTAGTTCCCAAACCAGCCCCTGCAGTGCTTTGTTTTTACCCAGGTGCTTCCAGGTCTCTAAGTGCCATTGTGCATACTGGTCTTTCTAGGTAAGTGGGTGGTGCCAGACGTGGTGGGGAGAGTGGACTGTGTCCCTAGAGGGGAGGGGCCTTTATGTAAGAGAATTAGACACACATTATGAACCAGGGCGGCTCTTCCCCTCATGGATAAAAGGGTTGGGTCTTTATTTGCCAGGGCATCTAAGGTTCTAAAACAAGGTGTAATGAGGACTTTCTCCAGGTGGAGCTGTCTGGACAGGTGTGAGGAGCCAGGAAGCTTCAGCACCCCGGGGGCTGGCAGTGCTTCTGAGGCCACTGAGCACTTTTGTGTTCCTTCTCACATGGAGCCATGCCTCTGCGGGGGAGCCTGGCAGAAGGGGCTCTCCAGGGGAAGGCAGAGACCCCCAAGGTACCACGAGGGAAAGGAGATGCTGACCCTCAGCATGGAGAGGTGAGGAGGCACCAAATCTCTATCTGTCTCTTGAGAGGATTCTCTCTGGGGCAAGTCACCCTCAGCCACTCCTCGCAGCCCTGTGACAGGGAGAGGATGAGCTGTGTAGCAGGGGAAGCTCTTTAGTCTGACATTCCCTCTGCAAAATTCTGTTGAGAGCCCATTTTTGCCTTGAGTGGAAGCGACCTCCCTGGGTTATACATGTTCTGCATGGTTGCTGCTGAGCTGTCAGAAAGGAGACTAGGCCACATCCTGGTCAGCGTTGAGCGTGTCCTCAAATGTAAGTCTCTGACCTTTCCAGGGACAATGAAGCAAGATAGGCCTCTCAGGCTGGCCAGATGAGACATAAGAAACTCGTGGGGCCTGGGCCATGCCCAGCACCCTGTTTTTCTCCTTTCAGGTTAGTGGTCTTGACAGGTAAGACAGAATGTGACCTCTCTGGAAGCCTGCCTTTTGGGGTAGTTGTGTTCATGATCAGGAAACAGTAGGACTCATCGCCTTTATATTCACAGGACACTCTGCATGTCCTTGCCTTGCCCCATGTCATACCCACGTCACTCGAGTGTGAGCCAAACAGCTACATAAGAGACATGGAATTCTTTGACGTTAGTAAAACCTGCATTGGAGAAAGGAAACCCTTGCAGCTGATCCTTAGATTTCAACCGTGACTGCTTCTTTGGGCTGGCCCAGTTGATTTCCTTCTTCATTGTTCACTGAGCTAGGGGCTCTGCTTCCCAGGCCAGACCCCTTCTGTTCTGTTTGCTCTCTGTCTTAAACTTCGCAGCTACACTGAGTTCCCTGCCCCACCCCCAAATATTGCCTGTGCCTTGTTAAAAACCTGCAGGTATCATGAACCAACGAGATTCTCAAAAATATCTTGGGGACAAAATACAGGATTGCTGGCTTTTTATTTTGCCAAGCAAGGACATTTTCTTTAAAATGCCAGTTATTATCTATTATCTGCATTATTTTATCATAATTTCACATTACCCAGCAGTATTTTACATTGATTTGGTTGAGCTTGGTGAAGTCTGTTTAGTTGTCTCATTTTTTCCCCATTCTGCTTCATCTGAGACCCATGTGTGAGAACCACTGGATTCATACGTCAGCTCCAGACACTCCTGTCCCTGAAGGCTCTTGCTGTGTATTCTGCTGGTGGTGCACCCGCTTCCCACCAGCTCTTTGTCTTCTTCCTCCCTCCTTCCCTGCCTCTGCAGAGCCTGGGCCCCCACTTGCTCACCCAGTTCCACACCCCACTCCCTCCAAGAGCCTGCCCCATGGTTGTCATGGTTGTGGTCCTCGTTGTCGTCCTCCTCCTCCAGATACTAGGGCCTCCTGGGTGCCTGGTGTGCCTCTTGCAGGTCCACACTGATTATGCTTTGCAGCTTTGCTTCACAGTCGCCTCTCTGCCCACACCCTTAACCCTGGGCAGTTCCTCTCTTGCCATCAGCCTCTTGCATTGCCAGGTGTAAGAGGCACACCGGGCTTTATGGAGTGTTCCACAGGGTGGCCACAAGTCCCTCACAGCAATGGGTATCATCGAGGGCATGGGGCCATTTATAGTCTGCCATTTACAATTGGGTTTCCACTATTCCTCAAGAAATTTCTGCATTTCTGAAAGAATAATATAACACAATTGGTTTTGTTTTATAATCATGCTTTCATCCCCACTTTAAGGACAATATGACATATGTTCTTAAACTAGAAAGAATTTAGAACTTTAAAATTATTTTCAAACTTGACAATATTTCATTTGAGTTATCTTTCTAATTCCCCACATATTTTGGGGGTATCTACCAGGGGCAGAGTACCCTGCTAGGCCCCAGGGACAGAAAGATTAGAATATGATACCAGCTTTCAGAGCAGCACGTCATCTCCCAGAGGAAATAGAGACAAGTGGAAGAACCTGGGCAGCACGCTGCGCACAGGCCCACGTGCAGGTGCCTGCTCTGCTGTTTCACATAAGAACACTGTGACTGAAGAGGGCACTTTAAAGGTCAGCTAGAAACAATCATTCTGTTTAAAAGTCTTCTGTATGAAATGAGAGTTAGCAATTTGCTGTTAGAAAATACTGGGAATGGGGTTGGGAATTCAGCTCAGTGGCAGAGAGCACTTGCCTAGGACATGCTCTCGCCTGAGTTCGGTCCTCGGCCGTCAAAATACTGGAAATGCTGAAAATAGATGAGAAATTACTTAACTGCCCCTTGAATTGTGACCTCCTAAGATAAAGGAGATCTGCCAGAGTGAAGGGTCATAGGGGCAACACACAGGGCGGGGGTGTGGGGGAGTCCTAGCAGGCTCCTTATCTGCTTGTGTTTAGCTGAATCACCTAAATAAGAAAATCTGCTGGGGATTAGAGTCTGCTGGGGTCTGAGCACATTTGAGCAGGGGCTGTGACTGCGCTGAGAATGCTGGTTTGTTTGCATTCTGTAAGTGGTATGGTTTGGTTCTGTAACCAGTTTGGTTCTGTGAGTGGTCAGGCGTGCCCTTCCCTTCCTCCTGCTCCACCCCAGCCACGTCCTGGCTCTTAGCGCTCCCTCCACACTGTCCTAACTGTGTCGCCTGACTGCCCAACACTCCTGTCCGCACACCCTGGCCTCCCTGGAGAGCAACAGAACTCTGAGCACCTCTTTCTGTGCCCCTCCCAGCTACCCAGCTTCCTGACATGGTTACCTGACTCTTTCTTGCCTACCCTGTCTCTCTGGTCCCCTGTCTACCTAGCACCTAGCTCAGGACTCCTATTCAGTCCACACTTCCCTCCTGACTGCCCAGGCTCAGCCTTTCAACTCTCTTGTTACTACCAGGATCCAATCAATGAAGCATACTGAGGCCCTTCTGCATGGCAATGAGGGTGGGGGTTCAGAGCATGGCCCCTTGGCCCACTGCCCAGTTCTAATCCCGACTCTCATTCAGCAGGGTGACGTTAACTCTTATGTGCCTCAGTTTCCTTGTTGGTAACATGGAGGTCACAGCAGCATCTGTTAAGTGAGGAATTCCCATAAGACAGGGCCTGACACCCAGCACTCAGTGATGCCACACAGGGCTCCCCTTCTGCCTCCACAGAAGAGCTACCTCTAGCAGAGGAAAGAACAAGGGAGGGTGACAGTACAGGGTGGGGTCACAGCAGCTGTGGCCTGGAATGACTTCTCCTCATTTGTGATGCTTGGGATTGGTCTGGATAGAGGGAAGGATTTGAGTCGGTGGTGCAGGGCAAAGGGGATTGTCTCCTGTTGGTCTGTGAGGGATAGGGCAGTTTAGTGTGGCTGGGGGCTGGGGTGGAGAGAGCCCAGGAAGTAGTACAGTCAGGCTGGGCCTCCTGGTACTGAAACCATTAGCAAAGTTAAGATTCGTGAGTGAGAGGGAAGGAGGCCTCGCTCTGCATCATGTTCACATGTGAGCTACAAAACACCATTTGTAAAGAGACCACAGCTTGCAGAACGCTCGCCTCATGTGGTTACAGCCAGGACAATTCCAGGTCTTGCTACGGTAACAGTGCAATGATATTCTTAGACATAAAGTGAAAAGGTATTATGAATGATTTCCTTAGGAATGCATTCTTAATACTAGATTGAAGGAAATTAACCTTTCTGTGATACTTTTTAAAACTAACTTTAATTGTTTCATTATAAAAATAATACATTTTTTTTTTAATTTGAAATTAACATGAAAACAAATAGCCATTGGACACCCCTCACCTAATAATAGCGCTCTTCAGTGTATCCTAGAGTGAACATTTTTCGAGCTTTTGGCTTCAGTGTATTTCCCAGCAAGGTGAGGCCACTCAGGCTCCAAGGCGCGCCCAGCACAGAACAATGGTGCACTGTCACCCTCCCCACCAAGTTGCCAGCTTGTGGGTTTGCGTTAATCTGTTAATATCACAGATTGGAAATGGTGTTTTATTATTGTTCTGAGTTGCATTTTTTTTCCTGCTGTGGGCTCCATCCAACACTTCAGTCTCCCTTTGCTTTGTCTATAAAAGGGCAGGTTTCACATCCTGTCTCTGGGATCTCCTAACACCATAAGCACAGACCTCCAGCCATGTTTAGCCAGAATCACCTTTGTCTCTATGAAGGTATAATTACCTACAGTAAAATTCACCCTTTTTAGCATACAGTTGTATAAGCTGTACACACAGTCATGTATATAGGGACAGTTCCATCATCACTCCAAGAAGTTCCTGAGTACCCCTTAGTAGTCAACCCCTCCTACCTACCGTTAGCCTTTGGTAGCCACTAACCTCTCCTTTTTCTTTCTTTCCTTTTATGTGTGTGTTTTTTGTTTTTGTTTTTATTTGGTGGTGGTGGTTGTTGCTGGTGCTGATTGAACCCAGGGCCAATTTACCATTAAGCTACAGCCCAGTTTCTTTGTTTTTTATTTTGAGATGGTCTCATCATGTTGCCCAGGCTGACCTCAAACTCCTGCCCCAGCCTCTTGAGCCACTGGTTTACTACCCTGTTTTCTATCCCTGTACTTTTGGCCAGAACATCATACACATGGAGTGATCCGATGGATACCCTGGGTCTGACTTCTGTCCCGTAGCTGAAAAGGTATTTGAGGTCCATCCGTATGTGCTCCGGTGCTCGTTTCCATTTGTCACAGAGCCATGCCATCATGTGGACGTACCCCAGTTTGTTCAGCCTTTTATCAGTTGAAGGATACTTGGATTGTTTCCAGGTTGGGCACTGTGAATGATCCCACATCTGCCTACAGTCTTTTGCTGTGGCTGTCTTCATTTCACTTGGGTAAATCCTTCGAAATAGAATTGCTGGGTCACATGGTAAGTGTGTATTTAATTGCTGCATTTCTTCACTGCATATCTCATTCTTTATGACTTTTGCCTATTTTTCTTAAAATGACCAGTTGGTTTCTTATTACTGAGTTTTGAGAGTTTTTTATTTTAGGTACAAATTCTACCAGATATGTGGTAGAATTTTTGTTTGCAGTATTTCCTCCAGCCTTTGGCTTGTCTGTTCATTCCCTTACCTCTTTACTCTCTGACTTGCTTTTAATCCTCTTGAAAAGCAGAAGTTTTTCATGTTGATGAAGTCCAATTTTTCAAATTTTTCCTTTACAGATTATGCTTTTGGTATCATATCTAAGAAATTTTTGACTAACGCTGGATCACAAAAGATTTTCTTCTGGAGCTTTTATAGTTTGGGGATTTGCTTTTCGTTTCTCCCTTCCTTTCTAAGTATATGAATTCCCAATCCCAGAAGTTCCTTTTGGAAAATAGTTTCAGAAGCAAAGTCAGACACCTGAGCAATTTGGGGTAGAGTTGGACATGGGCCTTGCCAGGCACGGTTGCCTTCCAGGAGCCATCTACAAAGGGTGTTGCCCCAGGAAAAGCAGATCTTCCATGGCATAGAGCTAAAGATTGTATCTTTGAAAAGAGGGTGTGGAATGATAAGAGAAAAACCCTTGAACTTTCTAGATAAATCCTCCTAAGTGCTGCCTACAGTTGGAATGGCGAATGGTGCCAAACCCAGAGCTTTGCCGATTACATGCAAACCCCATGTTAGTGACTCACCCCATCATGCTTTAATCTCATAACTGGGAGGTTTTTAGAAATCACAGTCAACAAGGCAGCTTGCTGGTTACGATTGCCATTGGAATTGGGTTTTCCTCAGAACAGCAGTGTGGTGGGAAGAAAGCCTGCTGTGGGTGAGAGGCCACGGACTGCCTGCCTGGGAAGGCTGTGCAGCAGGTGTTGATAGAGATCTGAGATGAGCAACCTCAGCTGAGCCTAAGTAGAGGCTGCCACCTTTCATCCATGGGAAAATACAGTACAACAAACGTGTTCAGAAAGTAACACTGGGGGCTGGGGTTGTGGCTCAGTGGTAGAGCGCTTGCCTAGCACGTGTGAGGCACTGGATTCAGTTCTCAGCACTGCATATAAATAAATAAAATAAAGGTCCATCAACAACTAATAAAAAAATTTAAAGAAAAGAAAGTAATACTGATAATTTGCTTTGTGTTAATCCCTGCAAGACAGATAAGCCACTGTCCTGTCTTCTAGAAACACAGGGTCCAGAGCGTGAGTGTGCTAGGTTATTAATAGGAGCAGTAGATTTCTGTCCCAGTGAGGGAGGGCAGGTGAGAGCAGATGGAGACTAGCTTCTCCAAGAAAGTACCAGATACAGCAGTGCACTGGTTGGTACGTTCTGGAATGTGCATTCCATTGGCATGGCTGTGGGAGATGCTATTAGAGATGTGACCAGCTGATCTTGAGGGACCTCCTTTGCTCTCCCCTGAAAATGTTTCCTCGAACCCAGCATGGCACTGTTGAAGCATTTTACACATGAGAGTGAAGGAATGGGACTTTTGTTTCATAGAGCCCTCTCTAGCAGCTCTGTAGAGACTGGTTTAGAAGGGGTCAGGTGTGCACATCCAGAAAGCCAACTAGAAAGCTGCATGGCCACCCAGGTGAGGCTCTACCTTGAGGTCACTCTGCTGACAGGAAGGGACAGGTGAGAGAGGCTAAAGAGTGGAATCAGGAGCAAAACATGGAAGGAAAACATCTGGATACTCATGGGCTTTCTCTTGAGTAGCTGGAGGATGTGGTGCCACTCGGAGGGGAAGGGCCAGCAGCTGCTGAGCACCCTCCAACTTGAGGTGCACTGGAGCCATTCAGTTAAAGGCACCCACAGAGTGGCCAGCCTGGAGGGCTGGTGCACACTCCTCTTCTGCCTCACACATCTGCCTCTGCTGGATGCATCAGGACTGCTCATACCCCTGAGGTACAGCCAGCAGGACTAGCAGGCAGCATCAAGTCTTGCTGGACAGACCACGGTTAGGCACTTGGGAGCAGCATGTGCCATGCCACGAAACCTCTGTCCCCCACTGTGAGCCCTGATGCTTGCGTGGAACTGAGGCAAAGCAACCACATTTACCATGCCTGCCCCTCCACCCACTCTCACTCTCTTCCTAGCTGAGCCCTTCTCACTTGTTTTTTTAAAAAAATGTGAATTCACAGCCCTTTTGAAACTCAACATGTCAGTGATCGATGAGGCCGTATTCTATAACTTCAAAGGAGAAAAGCAGAGTGAGTGAACACTGGCCAGGGGAGTTGAAAAGTCCAAGGGAACAGGAGACACACGGGTGACCCCACCATCAGGAGGAGCGCCCCCATCCCACCCCTGCTGGTGCCATGCCGAGGCCCAGACAATACCACTTTCAATAAATCATGAAGGATCCTGAATGCCTGGTTTTGTCCCATTTTCAATGGGCTGTGGGCATATTGCTAAGATCGAGCCAACCATTTGTGCTGGGTTCCCAGCTACTCAAAGGCTCAAAGTCAAGTGCTCTCTCAGCTATATAATGGAGTCTTTGCATATGTGATTTTTGGGGAGATTTTTTCAGATTTCCATAGCTAGTCATAGTAGAGGTGACCTCGTGGATAGTACAGGCCATTGTCCCCCTTCACACATGCAGCCTTTGAGTGATGCAGAGCTTTGTGGGGTATCCATGCAGCACCTAATTCAATCACTTATCTGACCCCTGTCCCGCTTTGGCACTGGCCCCTTCTCTGAGCTCAGGGAGCTGCTGAGGGCCTCACACAAGCCTGGCCACTTGGGAGACATTCTGTGCTGAGCAGAGAGCCCTCGGCCAGTTTTCCCACCTGCAGAATTCTGGGCCCCTAGTGAACGTGGCACCAAGTGGCTGCTGTGCTCGTGAGGCTACGCACGGAGATGCCTGTTACAATTGCCCTTCAGAAGGCCCAGGTGGCTTCCACACTGGAGTCTGGGAAGAGAGGAGAACAACAACTCGGATCATTTAAGTGCTCATGTCCTCTATCACCTGTGAATGCCAGGAGCCTCGTTTTCCATAAAGCAGCTCACAGGCCTCCTTGGCTTTTCAGTAATAACAACAAACAGCTAGAATTTATTGCAAGTCTTCTGTTTGCCAAGTGCTTTCACATTGACCTCTTTTAATCCTTAAGCATCTTACCCGTTTTTATAGAAAGGGAAACTGAGGCCTGGGGTGAGCTACTTCTCTAAGGGCACAAAGCTGTGACAGGACTAGGTCAGAGACATCTCTCCTGCAACTTAGTTCTTTCTCTTGTTGGTTGTGGGTATTTTTTCATATTTTTCTACAAATCTAAAAACTGGGTTTAAAATATCGTATGATTACATGTATAGAAATTCATCAAAATGGCAAAAATTCAGAGAATGAGATTAGACAGGTGGTTGCCAGGCATTAGGGAAGATGGGACCAGGAGAGAGACCCTTATCCGCAGAGGGCAGTCTGTGTCTAGATGACAGAGGCAGCTACACACATCTAGCCATATGCATAAAGAGGCCCAGACTGGAACACACGCTGTGTCAGTTTCCTGGTTTTGATATTATACTGTGATTAGATGAGGTGTAACCTTACGAGAGGGAGGCAGAAACTCTGTACCACCTTGGCAATTTCTGTGACTCTATAATTATAAAAACAGATTTGTTTGTTGTCATTCCCCTGTGTGGGACACCAGCACTGCCCCTGGGAAAGGGCTGGGGTTCAGCTCAGGGGTACTTGCTGTTGGAAAGCAGTCCACATCCTTCAGCTCCAGGTGGCCTCAGAGGGGACCAGACACAGGAGAGGACTTTGTTGTCTTATGGGAAAGAACTGAACTGAAGGCCAGGGCCCCTGGACTCAAGTCCCAGAGCTGCAGACATGGGTCCCAGAGCACGTCTCTCAACCACCATGAACCTCCAGGTTCCCAGCAGTTGGGGAGGAATGGCAGTGGTACCCACCCTCGAAGAACAGTTAGGAGAATTCAGCAAGAGCATGGATGGATGTACTTAGCACAAAAAGGTTCTTGAGTAAGCTCAATAAATCTTGACGATAGTGTTCCCACCATGAATATTATTTTATCTGTTCTCAAATTGAACTTCACTTGTAGTCAGACCTGTTACATATCTGTGGAACAGTAAGTAGTCATTCTTCCCTCTGATTTTGGTCATTTGTTCCCTCATCTGTTGCTTATTGAGCATCAACTTTGCTGAATACTCAGGTCAGTGGCAGGGATACAGTGATGGACCTGACCCAGCTGCTCTCTGCCCTGGGCACACTAAAGGGCCCATCACCTGAGCCTCTCCTCCCTGCATCACTTTTTGCATGACCTTTGCCTCTTCTAATCCATGTAGGCTGCTCTACCAGGCTTCTGTGCACTCCCCCAGCATGAGAGTCCGTGACTTAGTTTGCCTGCCAGCCTTTCCCTTGCACCATGCAGGGTGCCCGGCATGGTGCTGAGTGCCACGGAGGTGATACTTACAGAACTGTGGCACAGAGAGCCAGGAGGAACCTCAGGGAATTGCTTTTTTGATGCTTTCATTTTACAGATGAAGTCACAGACAGGGGCCCGTGGTGTAAGTAATAGAAATTGGCTATCTTAGTCCCTAGCCCATTTCTTCAATAGAATAATAATAGATCCTCTACTGATTTTAGTTTTTGTTGTCTTATTTCTTTATTCCTGCCACTCAGTATTTTGACTAGCTGAGTAACATTTCCTCTTTTAGGCTGTTGCAAACCCTGAGCGTGAGAAGCTCTTGGCTGGAGTTCTGGTCTTCTTTCTAACCAGCTGTGTGACTGAGCCAACCAGAGGGCAGGGTCGTTGCAGAGGTGGGGCCAGCCCACCCTGTCTCCCTTGCTCTCACCCCAGAGGGTGTACCTAGCCCTCGTTCCCGTGCATGACACTGCCTCCACAGGCCCACCTCAGAGCCGCTTCCTTCTACCCAGACTCTTCACTGAATCTGGGCAGACCAGTCTGCTGGCTGTCTCCCTGAGGTTACTTGTCCTAAATTCAGGTGGCCAGAAGGAGGCCCCCAGCTTATTCTTCTGTGATACTTTTGCCGGAAAGCCTCAGGGAGGCTGACGTCCTGAGCACCATTCCTGCCCTGTCTGTTGGGATCTAGGGAGGGAGGGCTAAGTTGCTGGAGCTCGCTTCTCTTGAGCATCCACTTCCTTTCCTTTATAGTAGGGCCAGTAGTCTGGGTGCCCCTGCAATTCATAGAACCTGCAGTTCATACTGTTTAGTGCAGGTCCCTACATCACCTTTATTTAAAGCCTTTATTTAATAAAGGTTTTGTGACCCATCACCAGACTAATCAACTGGGATTTCCCTATCAGAGCTTAGTCTGGTTGGGATGGTATGATAGCTGAACAGATAGCTGCCCTAATGAGAAGCATCAGAGCTTGATAGGAGCCATTTGCTTGTGTACAGATTGTGACGGTGGCCTTAGCCATGTGCTAGCAGGACGCTGTGACCTCTTCCTTCCCAAAGCAGAGATTAACAGACAAGTTGTTGCTGATGCCAAGGCACTGGGCGGCTCCATGGTGAGGGACATCTGCCAGCCCGGCAGGGCCTCTCGGAAGCCCTGCTGCAGTAGGGGCCTCATCTGGAGGTGTGTGCTGCCAGTCTGAAGCAGTCCTAGAGACCAGTTGCCGGGAATAAAATCGGGGCTGGCTGCCCTGAAGCAAAGGACCCTGTGTTGGCATGACCCCTGGGCACAGTTTAAGTGCTGTGGGGCCATTGAGGCCAGCAAGTGGCCTTGTGCCCCCTGCTGCATCTCCAGGGAGGCCTTTAGATACACAGCAGTTTTCTAAATACTGCTCAAGAAATCGAATTTGCTGTAACTGGATATTCCTCAGGTTTCAATGATTGCTTCTGAAGTGGTCAGTCAGATGAGCCCCAGTAGCTTGCTCAGTGCATCGTGATTTTAATTTGGAGCTCAGCCCATCAGGAGGACTGTCCCCAGGGCTCGCTGCCTCAGCATCATCGTGTTGGCTGTGCCAGGCCCTGCTCTGTGCTTTTCCTCATTTAATTTTCACAACAACCTAGGAAGGACGTGCTGTCACTCTCTCCATTCCACAGAGGTGGGAAACGAGGTGCAAAGGGGCCATACCTTTTCTTTGTGCACTAACTGCCTCCTCTGGTGGCAGTGTTTGTGGGTAGTGTTCACAAGCAGAGCAAGCTCCTTCCTCGAGGAGGTGAGGCCTGGGCCCCTGGAAGGAAGGCAAAAGGAAAAGCATGAACCATTTGGCAAGTCCTCCCCTACCCCTTTTCTTTTTGCAGTGCTAGGGTTTGAACCCAGGACCTTGTGCATCCTAGGGTGAACCCTTGGGATACCAGAAAAAGAAACTTGTCTAGTCTTATAGCTAGAATGTTAGACTAGAGGAAGGATCTAGACTTGATTAGAAAGTTGGGCTTGGAAAGCTTCTGTCGCCTGAGTTCTATCCCCAGAGCCAGAGACTATGGAGTTAGAAGGGGAAAAAGTTTTTGTCTAATAGCATGTTTCCCTGAAATTATTTTGAAACTTTTTTTAACATTTAATATTTTGCATGGTTTCTTAAATGATTTTGAACTATATGAGATTATCCCAGAAGTCTGTACCAAAGCTGGTTTTTCGTTCAGCAAGGCAAGTAGAAAGGATGTTCACTTCCCTCCTACTAGGCCCTGGCCCTTCCTATAGCCTA
>PVHX01001998.1:157157-182452 GCA_004024805.1 Geosciurus inauris
TTTTTTTTTTTTTTTTTTTTTTTTTTTTAATTTTATTTTGAGACAGGGTCTCCTTAAGTTGCCCAGGATGGCCTCCACCTTGTGATCCTTCTGTTTCGGAGCAGTTGGCATTACAGGCATGCACCACCACCACACCCAGCCTATACAGTCTTTCAATTTAGTACCACCCATGTGTTCCTTGGTTTTTACCACAGGTAGAACAGTGTCTCTTAGATTGATACAATGTTTTATAAAGAAACAGAAAAAACACAAGTAATTATCTTGGATGGGAATAGGAACCTGAAGTAACAGGATTAGGAGTAGGAAAGTTCAGATATTATAGGTGCCCCAGGTACCCCAGCCTCCTATGCGTCCCTTCTGGATTATTCTGAACAGTCTATTAAGCAGTGTAAGATCAATGGGCATTCTGTGGCTGGCTGGTGGTAGAGAGTGATTCTCCTGCCAGGAGGGGCACTAAGGCCTCTGGTACAAGTTGAAGCCAAGTTGTGGGAGCAGGCAGTTGGAGAGGGGCAGCCAGTCTTTTCTGGTCCTTTCTCCAAGACCAGAAAGGACCTCAGATGACAATGTTGTCCTGGATTATGTTGTTCAGTACTTGGCCTTGACTGGAAGGAAGGAAGGAAGGAAGGAAGGAAGGAAGGAAGGAAGGAAGGAAGGAAGGAAGCAAGCAGAATTAGCCTGGAATCTAGTCATGAACTTTGATAGCTGCTCTTCTGTGTGTAAGGCTCCTGATTAAAACATCACACGGTGTGCACACTGGTTCTTCTGGAACATTGGCGCTCCTCTCCCAATAGATACAGAAGGAGTGGTTATGAGCGCTTTCCTCCAGTAAACCTAGAAAGAATTCCGCATTCCTCCAGGAAGCAAACCACAAGGACAACCACAGAGGAACTCAGCTCCATCTTCCGGGTGGAGAGTCTAAGGCCTCAGAAGCCTACCTCCACAACAGCTCAGGGAGAGGAGAGGCAGGCAGAGCCGCTGGCTCCCAGCTCAGCTTACATAACTCCCAACTCCTCAAGTCACTGGAAACTGAGGCCAATTCCCTGGAAGATCATTCTGTTCTCTCCTGTTTTTTCAAGAAAAGAGCCAGCTTGATCACTGGCTGTGAGGATTGTATGGGAATGTCCCCTTTTCTTTAAACCATGAACTGATTGCCTATCATCGTGGCCATTGCTTAGTGGGGTATTCAACCCTGCCTGCCTCTCACAGTTTCATGTATATCCGGCTTATATTTTGAAGAATTTTGCCTTATTTATATATTTCTAAAAAGAATGTGAGAAGACCTACAATACAGGAAATTAAAGAGTGAAATGAATATAATAGAGGACAGTCAGAAGCAAGGAAAGGAGCAGAAGTAACAGGATGTCTATAGGCATCTGTGGGCACAGTCCCTGTGACTGGGCATCAGGTATTCTGATTTCAGTATCAGCAAGGCAGAAGCAGTGAGGAATTTTATAAGGTTGTTTTTAATAACAGACTTCACTGAAACTTGAAGAACATATTTCTCACATGAGGCTTAATGTTGGGGATCTTGAATGTCACAGTGGGCAGCTTTTACGCTTTCAGCATATGAAGAAAGAGATTTTATAAGACCATTTCTTGGGATGAACTTTGATGAGAATGGAGGAATATCATTAAAATGCCCTTGAGGAAGGGAAGGCCACCAGCTCATCTGGTTGAGATGTGTCGCTTTCCTGTGGCCTCATCGGATTCCAGGATGAGGCTAGAGCATTGCCCTGGTGAGTGGACTCAGACTGCTCCTATCTGACTCCTTCCTCTCCTCTTCACTGAGCATGTGATGCAAGTCACATAGCAGCCATTTTGACATGGGGAGCGAGGGTCTCTGGATAGGGTCTAGGGCATGGGATTCTCCCTGCCTAGGGTAGGACTATAAGCTCTAGAAAGGTGGTAAGTAGGTGGCAGAATGGAAGCATTCTGTGCCCCAGAAAACCTAGCCAGTGTCTTCCCCAGGTGCATGCATTTGGAGAGACTGTGCAGTCCCACAGTCAATCCTTGATGCTTTTCTATCTTGGGCAGCAGCCAGCCCCTGAACAGTGGGTGGCCTAAGGCCCAGGAGCTTCAAGCAGAAGTGGTTCTGGATGATAATTTTCCAACACTCAAGCTATAAAAACCCTCAGAAGTACCCCAGCTTTGAGTAGGATGGGTAGACTGTACCTTTTCTTCACCTGGCTGCCGGTGACACAGACAAACCTGCTCATCATGCCTGTATTCACTGTTGTCACATTGCTCAGGACTTTCAGGGGCAAAAACAAGGCCCAGCAACTGGGTGAAGCCTGATTAGGAGGCTGCTGATCTGCTAAAGGAGACTCAGGTTAGTTCTTCTGTGCTGGTCTCACCAATAATAAAGGCCTGAGGTCACCTGGGATGGTGGCAAGCAAAGCTCTGGTGAGCAGTGCAGCGACACTTGGCAGAGGAGGCAGCCTGACAGGTGGGCAGGAGAGCTGCTGCCAGCTCTCTTCCTCTGGGACAGACTTTTTGGATCCAGGTTCCTAACTAAAGAGCAGCTTTCCCTGCAGATTGGCAGGAGCTCTAGGATAGATGGTTTTTTCTTCTGAGCAAGCAAAACCTTAGGATTGAAGAATCCTTGTCATTTTTAGTCTTAATGAGAATAGAACAAGCCCCTGGAACAAGGTACAGTGGAGTCAGGAGAGGTGGCCTGAAGTGAAAACAGCTGTGGGGTTTACAGACGGCACTACAGGGACGCGTCATCCAGTGGGAGCGGTGGCCTTGCTGTAGACTTTCCAGCACTAATGAATCGGGAACTCCATGCTGAACAGGATTGAGCTTGATGGGCCCCTGTGCCAGCAGATGGATGTATTTTTCTTGAAAGACCAAGGTGCCAGAAATCTCCATGATTACGTTACTGGAGCAAGGTCCTTTTTTGTGGTTTGTAAAGTCGAGCGTCAGGACTGCAGGATTCTCTTGCTCTTTCTTACTCTTATTTTTTCCAGGTCAGAACCAGAGCTTGGGGTGGGAGGAAAATCCTGCTGAGTGAGCAAGTTCTTTCTTAAAAAGCTCCCTCCAAGTCCAAAAAGACTTCAGTGGACTTAGGAGAAAGAAATTTAATACATTGCCGTAGAATCGCTGTTAACCAAGTTAAAGCAAAGCCCACAGCATCTTTGTCTTATAAAAGAAAGCAAAGAGGAGATGGAAAAAAGAAATAATGCTTAGGAAATCCAAACCAAACAATGAAGACTAAGGAAGGAAAACTAGAGATCATTTTGAGAATATGAAGATTTCTTCCTAATAAGATTTTTCAATTAGAAAACCAAAGCTTCAGGTGAAGGTAACTTTCCTATTCATTTTGAGTATGTCATAAACGGTATTCTGAAATCTTGGCCCTACATTAGGATTGGCCACTTTCAGCTTAAGGAAGAGTTGGACACCCTACAAGATCCAGTGGGCTGCACAGGGAAGTGCTAGCCATGGGGAGGCTGGAAGCTTCCAGGCTGGTCCTTGACCCGCACTTGAACCTGAGTCCTAATAGCTAGCAGATTGAAGCAAACTTACAGGCCTCCTGGAGAACCCATGGCGGGTTGAACTGGAAAGTTCTGGCCAAAGAACGAACACTCAACTTTCACCCATGACCTCTCATTACAATCCTGTCAGGGAAACCCTGAACCGGGCTCCCAGGTCCCCAGTTCCGTCACAGAGCAACCTGCAGAGAAAGCCCTGCCATGCCTCCTGCTGGGACTGTGGGTGCCTCCAGGACACGTGCAGAGAGAGACCCAGTTGCCCCTGAGAGGGCATCTTGCAGCTGTCGTTGATAAAACAGGAAATCCCTCAATTTGTTAACTCCATTTTTGCCCTTCCAAGGTTAGACCAGGAGTTTTCTTGCTTCTTTTTCTTTGGTACAAACGATTGAACCTAGGGTGCTTTACCACTGAATCACAGCCCCAGCCCTCTTTAATTTTTTTGTTTTTTAAATACCTTTGTTTATTTATTTTTATGTGGTGCTGAGGATCAAACCCAGTGCCTCACACATGCTAAGCAAGTGCTCTACTACTGAGCTACAACCCCAACCCCCACTCTTTTATTTTTTATGTTGAGACAAGGCATCACTGAGTTGCTGAGACTAGCTTCAAACTTGTGATCCTCAGCGTCCCAAGTAGCTGGGATTACAGGCATGCACCACTGTGCCTGACAGGCCAGGAGTTTTCAAGAGCACCAGAGGTTCTATGCTGGTCTCTTCCTTAACTGGTAGGGCTTAGGGCCCAGCAGCCTGTGCAGAACATTGTCTAGATGTGTGGCTGTTTGGGCAAGCCAACCGTGTACCTGAGCAATTAAAGACTAGCTTGATCACTGGTCCAGGGGACATCCAGTGTTCCCACTTGACAACCCCTTTCAGTCCCATTCTATTACCCTTTATTGATTGGCCCATTGGCTTCACTGGACTGGCATCCAAAGTAAAGCAACATGTTCTTTACTAGTTACATCAAATGACTCCATGGATGCCCCCTCACCCTTGAGCTAAGCCTGGGACATTCTGGCCCTGAAGTTTCCTCCCCATGCATCAATCTCTGAGGTCCCTTAGGAAGTCTCACGTGGTCCTCAGTCAGCCATTCTTGTTGCTCACCTGTTGCCACCTGCTGGAAGGATGCCCTGCTGGTGTCCCTTGCCACCCCACCCAAAGAGCCCAAGGGGCTGAAGAAAGGCCTCTCACAGGCCCAGTAACACCAACAGAGTCTATGGAAGATTCACCTCTTCCAAGGGTCCAGCCCTTCCACTCACCCCAGCTCTAGAGCTTACCCCCACAATTCCCTAAGCCAGTTGCCCTAGGGCTCACACCTGGAGTAGAAAGCCTGGGGTTGAAGAGGTCCCAGCAAAAGTCTTACTCTAGCTGCCCAGAGCCTGCCCTCCTGTGTGACGTCATCCTGAGCCCCTGGAAGTAGAGTGCTCTTCCGTTTTCTGCCCAAGGGAGACCAGCTGGTCCTGTCAGGATGGAAGCCTTGCCTCTCACCAGACCCATCCCTCTCTGGAAGACGCCAGCAGAACAGCCTGTGACTACCTTGTAGGCCTTTGCTTCCTTCACCCAATGCCAGGGATGTTGTGTATTTAGAAAGTGTCCCCTAGAAAGCTCATGCCCAGCGAAAGGGCAGGACAATGGAAGGTTCTCCTGCTTGATGTGGCAGCTGCTTCTGGACAAGGAAAGACCTGACCAAGTCCCAGAGTGGCTGGCTGCAGGCTGCCTTCCAAGCTGAGCGGCTCCATGGATGGGTCCCTACAGGCCTTGGATAGGGCTGCTAGGCTGGCCCAGGTGGCAGCGTACAGGCCTGCCTCTGTCCTGGCTGGTCCGGCTTTGTAGGAAGTGTCCAGGAACCAATGTAGAGGGAAGGACCACGTGCCTCTTCAGGGCCACTGACAGGATGGGAGTACCTGTCCCTGAAGTACCCGAGCCACTGCTTGTTGGCCAGTGGCACAGTGAGAAGGGGCATGTATGAGGCAGTGTTTGTTTACCAAAGAGAAAGGAGGAATTTTTTTTAAAAGTGAGGGATGAAATTGGACCCCCACTGTGGACAGTGATAAGGGCACTGGGCATCCAAGGTTCTGGTGAAGCTACCTGTCGGGGTCCCTGGGGAGAAGCCTAGCCTCTAGCACACCAGAAGAGGAAGGAATGGAAAATTAGAGCCATTTTACAGAAGATGGACAGAAAGGCAGGTGGGAAGAGCTTCTCCAGGAGCAGGTGCAGTATGAGAAAGGACCCCGGGGTAGGAGCAGGTGTGGTCCCGCCCACACTCAGGCAGCGAGCTGCCCAGTGCAGGGGGGGGCCAGCCTGATGGGCACACATCACCTCTTCACCCTCTGTTAGTCTATTCATTCAGCCAACCCCCAGAGAGCCCGAGCCGCCCTTAACTTGTCTCCATACCTTCAACAGCCCAAAGCCCGCCGAGGCCCTGACAGGGAAGCATCCTAGGGTTTGTGTTCTAGAGAGAGAACTCAGCCATGCGGTGAGAGTGGGTCAGGGAAGGAGAGCTAATGGCAGGGGCAGGCAGAGTAGGTGTTGGTGTCCTCAAGAGGAATGATGAGCAGCTGACGGCCAGAAGGTGACAGGCACCAGGCAGGCGCCTTCGAGGCTGGCTCTCTCCTGTAGTTCTCTTGCTTCCACCTCTTCTGGGAGTTCTTCTGTTTGTTCTCACTGTGCGCAAGCTGGCGGCAGCAGTGCTGGTCCTCATGGCCAGGGGCACGTGGCACACATCTGCCTCTGGCTGGCCGGCCTCAACTGGGTCCCACACCCATTCCTGACCCATTCCTAGGGCCAGGACGGGTTGTGCATGGATTGGCTTGGGTTTCTGAACAGTGACTGAAAGGCACATGGACTTCTCTTAAAACTGTCAGATCCAATTGAGACTGGGAGGGGTGGATGTGACCAGCTGAATGAAACCAGGGTGTCATTGTGGAGGCAGCAGTGCCCGCTCACTCTGCACCCATGTCTCCCGCAGAGACCAGTAGACTCACTCACTCACGTTTTGAACCTTGCACATTAGGAGGCACCTGCACACATACTGTAGGGCATGTTTTGTGGCTCAGTTTCTCCTCTGAGAAACAGCATGTCACATCGTCATCTGGGGTGAATTTCAGAGCTCTCGAGATGCCCACCCCCAGCTCACCATACCTTGACTTCTCCTTGGATCTTGTGATCAATTGTCCATCTCCGAGGTCAGGCACAGCCTGCTCCCTGACCTCCACTCCCTCCACCTCTCTTGCCACCCACAGCTCCCCGCCTTTAACTCACCGATACCTAGGCCAGTACAGCCCAGGGGTTCATAGTGTTACAGGGCAGGGGTCTACTGTGACTCTGAGACAGTCACAGAGATACCCCCTCGCCCACTTCAAACCTGGATTCTTATGATCAGGCCAGAAAGATTTTATACACGTCGCTCAGAGTAACGAGTGTGAGTTTATCTGAAGGGATAGGAAAGGGGAAAGGGAGATAATCTCAAAGGAGAGAGTGCGTCTTTTTAGAGAGGACAGCCCACCTCTCTTGCCAGCCCCAGGGAAGTTTCCACTCACATCCACCTCTTGACTTTGGCAGGATGACATCATAATTTCAAGTGCCACTGCTCATGACAACTCTAGGTCCTTCGGCCCATGCTGACCAATTCTAGTTGGAACCTGTTCTTACATACTTTATGGTTACAGGGCATTATTCTTATCTTCCTGAGTTCTGGGATCTGCTCTTTGTAAGAGTCGCAAATCCTCACCCCCAGCCCTGTTTTTCAGCATAACTTGTGTTCTGTTCATTGTTGCTTGGGGCCTACACTTCTGCAGATTGCAGGTAGTTTGTTGACGAATGTAACATCTCATTTCAACTTAAGCCAACCAGGGCTGCAGATTAATTGCTTTTTAAAAGAGAGCACATGCTGGGCACAGTGGCACACGTGTGTAATCCCAGTACGTTGGAGGCTGAGACAGGAGGATGGCAAGTTCAAAGCCAGCCTCAGCAACGGCGAGGCACTAAGCAACAACTCAGTGAGACCCTGTCTCTACATAAAACACAAAATAGGGCTGGGATGTGGCTCAGTGGTCGAGTGCCCCTGGGTTCAATCTCCAGTACCAAAAAAACAAAAAGAGAGCACATGGGGGTCAGCACAGTGGGCCCAATTTGCAGAATTATTCCCTAATCTCATGTTCCCTCCCTCCCTCCTTTCTTCCTTCCTTCCTTTTTTTCTTTCTTTTTCTTTCTCTTTTTTTCTTTCTTTCTCTTTCTTTTTTTTCTTTGTCTCTTTCCTTCTTTCTCTTTCTTTCTTTCTCTCCTTCTTTCTCTCTTTCTCTTTTTCTTTCTTTCTCTTTCTCTCTTGCTCTCTTTCTTTCTCTCATTCTTTTTTCTCAGTCCTCCACACTGAGCTGCACCCAGCCCTAGCCCTCTGTTTGTTCTTCTTCCTATTTCCCTTAGACTCCCCAGTCTGTCCAGATCCCTCTGTCACCATATCATATCGCTATTCCCTGGCCTCATTATTTTTTTCTTCAAACCTTCCTGGTTAATATCAGGTCTGGACCAACCTGACTTTCTTTATGCAATATCTAGGAAAAATCAGCAAGCAGGCCAGGGTTGCACGGTAGCCTCAGATCTGAGTGCCCCTCCGCAGTCCCTGTGCTCATCCTTGGCCACTGTTTTTCCTGTTTTCCAAACAAGCGATTTCAAATGGTACCGCTTTCCTTGAACTTCCACTCCTTCCCTCTCCAAACTCCCATGCTTTGCAAACTGTTGGTCCTCTGCTTCTCAAGAGAGAACAAAAATCATACTAGAACATTTCGAAGCCTCTTGCCCCATCTGCAGCTTTGTCTGCATCTCTGCCCACCTCCCCTGCTCCTGCAGAGAATGGCTCTTCAGCTGCACATCACACTCCAGGCCCTCTTTGCCTCAGAGCCTGGCCCTTTGTTACCACTGTCTCTTGTGTATCTCTCACCCCCCTCCCTGGGGTGCCTCCCTCTATTTAAACAGGTCTCTGTCCCCTGCAGGTGTGTATGCTTGCGATTCCCATCTCCCCACCCACTCATTATTCGACCTGTCACCTCCTGATCTCTGCTCCCACCACTCCCGAGAGTCAGTTTTGGGTGCTCGCTCCTGCTTTAACTGGCCTCTTAGAGGGCTGAACCTCTGACAGTCCCTCCTTCAGACGCATTCTTCTCTTGGCCTCCGTACTCCATGGCTGCCCCTTCTCAGCCTCTGCTCCCTGCCTCTCACATGGGGGTGATGCTCAGGATTCTGCCTGCAGTGCTCTCTCCACTCTCACACTCTCTTGGAACAATCTCATCCTGCAAATAAGCTGCCATCTTACTGCCAACTGAGGGCTCCCATATTTGTACCCCCACATTCCAGTCTCACTTCTAAACCTCAGGACTGCCCTTAAAAGCACCCGTCATTGCCACTAGCTTCCTCACAGACACCTTAAATTCAGCAACCCCAATGAACTCTTCTCCAAAGCCTGCCATTCCTCCTCATTAGGGCGAGTAGCAGGGCCATCTACCCTGCTGCTTGGGCCGGAGCATCTTAAATATTATCTGTGACTTCTCTCTCCCTGTCTTCATATCCAGACCATCATCAAGTCCTGTAATTCTGATAGTGGACAGAGAGCATGGATGGGTTGAATTCTAGGTCTAGTTGTGGTTTGGACAGACTAACTAGTCTTTCTCATCCCCAACTCGCTCAGCTATAGGATGGAAACAGTTATACCTAGTCCAGGACTCGTAGGCAGGATGAGGGAAAGCCTCCCCTTGGCAGGCAGTGCGCACGTCCGAGCTCTCCACTCAGCACCTGGCATGCCGTTCTCCCCTCCTACCACCCTGACTTCCAGCTTCCTGACCTTGAGACGCTCCCCGGAATTACCTCCCTTGGCCTTCAGGATCGAGGACCAGAGCTTCTATCTTGTCCCGCCTTTTTCACCTGGTCATGGGAGATGGGGTGCAGTGGGGCTGGGTGGCAGATCCTGGCTGTCGCTGTCACATGGCTCAATGTGGATGTGCTCCCAGTCCCGTCAGGCTCATCTCTTAGCTGTTTCCCAGCACCTCCATCCCACAGCCCCACCTGAAGCGGAGCCTCTCCTCAGCAGGCCACCCAGACAGCCTGCCTTGACAGCTCTTCCAGGTCCCCATGTCCCTGAACCAGCTCTGTGGCTCAGCCCTCTCCATCCTGGTGCCCCCTTTCATGATAAGGGAACAGGGAGACAACATTTCTTGGCCAGTAAGAGAGGCAGAGACCTTCAACAGAGATAGCTGTAGCACAGCTAGGGAGCAAAGACCTGGGAAAGCCACAACTCAGAATTCTGAAGGAGAATTAAGAGTCATCATGGGTTGGGGTTGTGGCTTAGGGCCAGAGCACTTGCCTAGCATGTGTGAGGCACTCAGCCTCACATAAAAATAAATAAATAAAGGTCTTGTCTACAACTTAAAAAATAATCTACAACTTAAAAAATAATAAATAAAAGAGTGACCAGTCATAAAACAAGGGATAATCTATTAGTCTCTACCCAATATCAAAGTAACATGCGCTTATCCTGAAGAATCTAGAAAATGCCAAGAAAGTAAAGCAATCACCTAGAACCTCTCATCCCGTGGCCACCACTGGACCATTCTGATCTCTGGCCTCTCATCCTTTCTTCTCTGCAGTCTTTATTCTTTCTCACACAGTTTTAATGGTATGTAGTCAAATATGCATCTTGCTTTATCCGTCTATCCCAAGTATTTTCTCATGTTAATAGAAGTTCTTCATAGACAGGTTATTGGCTGTGTACTATTCCATGTGGGACTGTGATGTGCTCTTTAACCTTCTGCTATTGCTGGTCTTCCAAGAGCCTTTCCAGCAATAACACAGAAGCAAACAGTTTTGCAATTAAAACTTTCTTTCTACATTTTTTTTTCTTCAGTTAAGGGATTGAACCTGAGGCCTCATATATGCTAGGCAGGCGCTCTAATACCAAGCTACATCCCAGACTTTTTTTCTTTATTTTGAGACAGAGTCTTGTTGAGTTACCCAGACTGGCCTCAAACTTGCCGTCCTCCTGCCTCAGCCTCCCAAGTAGCTGGGATTACAGGCAAGTGCCACCACACATGACCTCTTCTTACATTTCTTTTTTTTTTTTTTCTTTTTTTTCTCTTTTTACATTTCTGATCATTTTTCTGAGCCACAAATCCATTATTTAAAGATTGAACCGAAGGACATGAGAATTTCTAAGCAATATAGATGTTTGAACTGCACAAAACCAATATAGGCCTGACCTCAGCTGCAGAGAGATAAGTAAGGAGAAAAGGGTTGTAATTAATAAAATTTTTTAAATAGCTGTGCTGGAGAGAGACAAGCAGAGTTCTGTAGAAAAAGCACACCATTGACTCCAAGTTCCTGGTTTCATTGATGGTAAAAAAGGACTTATTTCTGTTTTTTAATTTTCATCTGGGTCAGTAACAGGACAAACCATTCCTGAGAGCTTGTTTCACTCTGAGGAAGAGTGATGTCCAGCGTCTAATGATGCAGATCATTAGCTGTGTTAATAGCCCTGCAGCTTAAAAAGATCATAATAATGTGTCCTCCTAATGTGCAGTTAATTTTAGTTAAAATTTCCCTGGTGATTTAAAAGTCCAGTGAATTGAAAATATGATAATTGGCTCTGCATTTGGAAATGTTAGGCTGCAGTGACCTCCTGGCTCTAGCAGGACCCAGCCTCACTGTGCACTCCCCACCAGAGTCCAGAAAGAAACCAAAACTTTGCCAGGGTTCCTATTTCTGATCTTCCCTAACAAAAGGAAGCTAATGGATATCTTCAAGATAACATGTCCAAAATCAAACCTTTGACTCTCTGCCCATCCCCAAAGTTAATTTTCCCGCTCAGCAATGGAATAACCATCTGCCTGCTAGTTCAGATCAAAAACTTAAAGCATCCTCACCACACTCAGTGGCATATGCCTGTAATCCTAGCTACATGGGGAGCCTGCGCAAGAGGATCGCAAGTTCAAGGCCACCCTGGGCAACTGAGTGAGACCCTGTCTCAAAATGAAATGGGCTGGGGGCGTAGTTCAGGGGTGGAGTGCTTGCCTAGCATGTGTGAAGCCCTGAGTTCAGTCGCCAGTACCTCTCCCCGATGCACACACAAATAACTTGGAACCATCCCTAATTTCTTACTTTCTGTCCTCAGTGCTTTCAGCATCAAATTCGTCAGCATATCCTGTTGATTCTACTTCTAAAAATTTATCTCTGCTATAAATCTCTAATTACCAGTCTGGCAGCCTCCAGCCCCGCCCGTCACAGCTCCCCTCTGCTGCTTCCTTCAGGCTTCGACTTCCTTCTGCCTTTCACTTGAAGCTGCTATTGTCTACACAGTCGCCAGGCCAGCCTTCCCAAACAGTTCTGATCATGCCATCCAGCTCTTCCTTAAATCAGAAGTTTTCCTTTGCTATTAAGGTAAAGGCCCAAAATTCCAATGTGGCCAAGAAAATCCATCTTCTGCCTGGCCTTCCTCCCCATTGTCACCAGCCACCGTGTCCCCTCTGTCAGGATTCAGCTTCACTAGCCATCCTGCAGGTGCTCCCCAGGACCTGTGCGCCAAGCTGCGCTCTCTGCTGTGCGCCCCCAGGGTCTAGGTAACCCCCTCCTTCCCGCATCCCATTCTATCTAGGTCAGTCGCTTGCTTTCACAGAGACCCGGGTGGTTTTCTTGCTTCAGAGAACACTCTTGAATTCCAGCCTCTACGTATATGTGCCTGGTCCTCGGTGTGGTTTGGTTGCTGTCACCTCCTGTGTTAGACACAGACTCCATGAAGGTGGCTCCAGCGGTACCACTGTTACTGCTCCTCAGCCAGCTCAGTGTCTGGCACAAAGGGGATGCTTTACAAATAGTGGCTATATGCTAGATGAACAAGTAGGGACCTGGTAACACTCCATGGACAACAGAGCTCCTGTGAGGTGTGGGGTCCTCCCAGAGCGGGAGAGCCAGGTTCTCCATGGCACATGGGAGTCGATGCTGCTTGGTCGGTTTACCCCTCCCTGCTGCCGGAGCGCTCCTGAAGCTCACCTGCTTTTCTCTTTCTCTTTGTTCAGCTCAAGCTTGCTTTCACTCTGGACTCTGAGACTGGACTGCCTCAAGGATGTCACATCTACGAGTACCGCGACAGCAACAAGTAAGCCACCCACACAAGCGCCACCTGCCCTGCCACACACACGAGCTTTCTGGCCATGGCTTCCCTTACGGGGGCTCTTGGGAAAGGACTCTCACTTTTTACTTCTGGAAAATAGCTGGGACAAAAAATCTTTCTCCTGTAAAATCTCCGTTGCCCTAAACATAGGACCCAAATGCATGCAGGAGTTGTGCTGTGTTCGAAGCACATCTGACAACAAACCCTGCTCTCCAGGCCCAGCTGGCCTCCAGAGCCTGCCCCTGGCTAGGCCCTGATTGTGTGCTTGCTCATTCACTGTGACTCTGACCTTTGCTGTGGTTCTGGGACCCCTACGAATGTACCTGACGTTCTTTGTGACGTTCTCGTCAGCTGTACCTGACGTCTGTGCTGTGGGTTTCGTGGTGTGGAGGCTGATTTCTGGCACTGGCAGGATTTCAGGGCATCTTCTCTCTTCCTCATGGACTGTCTGCCTCCCTATGTGTTGTTGGTGAGACAGTGACAGTGGTGGCGAGTGAAGCACAAGGAATGTGCCCTGGTGGTGAGGTGGCAGGTACCGCTCAGCACCTACTGTGTTGGGCACAGCCCTGGGGACTCTGCAGTTGTCATCCCATTTAATCCCCAGAACAGCCTGTGGAGCATTCTTCATTGCTGTCGTATTTGTAGAAGCTGAGGCCTAGGGCCCCAAGTGACCTGACCCAGGTACAGCTCTGAGAGGCAGGGTCAGCGTGAGCCCATGCACACTGGGAAAAGAACCGAGGAAAGACTGTTGTCCCAAGTTACCACTCTCAGAAACCCCACTCAGGGACAAGAGCAGTCCCAGCCTGGACCTGAGGACAGTATGCTCTCGTCTCATTGTTTCAACATCCAAACTGTTTAATTTTACCCAGTTGAAGGAAGCAGGGGGCATCTGCCAGTAGAGCTGCATGTTGCTTCCTGGAAGAGAAGTCCAGTCTTCTCAAGAGCTCTTGTTCTGTTATGGCTGTCAGATAGCTTACTGGCTGCCCTCACGGGCAAACCTCCACTCGCATTTCCTCCAAGGCTTTATGATGCTTCATAATTTATTTGGGGGTGGATGCTGTGGTCAGCTGTTCCCACCACATGAGCCATAGGAAAGGCTGACCGGGTGTCCTTTAACACCACACTCCTCCTCTGTGGTGGCACAGCTTCTGGAAGACAGTTTCTAGGTCTGTGTTAGAGCCTCCATCTCAGCTTCTCCTAAGGCATAATTCAGCAGAGAAGTGGAACAGGATTTCTCTGTGGTCCGGGGGCCGAATGTGACAATTGGATGAGACCCTGGGTGGCCAGGCAAATTCACTGGGGAGTAAGAGACACACAAGCTGTCAACAGTGTGGCATGCTGCTCTGCCACCCTCCTGTCCCCACCATGCTGTTCTCCCTGCAAACTGCTTGCTGGTTGTCAGCGGGTGGCAGCCTCAGGCATGCAGGCTGTGGCAGCAGATAGTAATCTTCAGGTGCATGGATGTAATGGGCCCTGGTTTTGGCCTGACTCTCTGCTCTTTGGAGAAAGATTGCAGAGTTTTTGTCCAGTAGGAGAAGGGTGCTGGCTCCCCCACCTTCCAGGTATGTCTTAACAGATGTCTGGTATCATCAGCTTAGCTCATCTTTAAATATGAGAGAACATAACCTAGCTCTGCATCTTGAACTGTCCAGCGTACTATCAGAGCAAGAAGAGAATCCAGGGGTTATGAATATGGGTGAGCCTTGGCCACTTAAAGACCTGTAAAAGAAAGTATTTGTGTAGGAGATTGCACAGGAGCCATGATCTGGAAAAGTGGCGGTCAGGTGCCTCAATGCCCCCCTCTTTTGCACTCTCACTTGTCTTTAAGTCCGTCTTGAGGTTCATTCTCATTCCTTAGACAACTTTCCTAATCTCCCTGGGCTTCAGGTTCTTCATCTGGTCAAGCTAATGAGATTGCTAGTTCCCCTGTGGCAGGAGTGTCAGCTCAAGCGCACCATCACCAGCCTCGCATATAGGACGCACCTGCTAAGTGCTGGTTACCCCTCCTTCCCAACAGAACACTCTGCTCAGCTGTGCTCGTACCTTCCTTCTGTTC
This sequence comes from Geosciurus inauris, assembly GCA_004024805.1. NCBI lineage: Eukaryota > Metazoa > Chordata > Mammalia > Rodentia > Sciuridae > Geosciurus > Geosciurus inauris. Next base: position 171,855 of record PVHX01001998.1, read on the forward strand.
TTCTGGCGCAACCAAGGCTACAACCCCAAATCACTGCTGCAGCGAACTGCTACTTAGGGAAGAGGTGGTGCACACGGCCCCAATGGCCCCCGGCACACGCAGTGCTCTCTGCTCAAAGCACCTCCTCGGGGCTGGGATTATGGCGCAGTGGTAGCGTGCTCGCCTAGCACACGGGAGGCACTGGGTTCGATCCTCAGCACCACATAAAAATAAAATAAAGATATCCTGTCCACCTACAACTAAAATAAATAAATAAATAAATATTTTTTAAAAATTAAAAAAAAAAAAAAAAAAAAAGCACCTCCTCTCCTACATGTGCACTGTAGGGTGAAGCACAGGAGAGCCCATGAGCTCCACCCTGGCTCTGTTCTTCTGTTCACTTTTAGGTAGAAAATCCAAATACAGAGGAAGAGTAGCACATAGAAAATGAGGACATTCGGCCCAGGCCCTAAGGAGCCCATGGCATCGCAAGCCAAGTAGCGTGAAGGAACAGTTTAGGGACAGGAGAGTCTACAAATGAAAGAAACTAGCTTGGGTATTAGTTTGGTTTGGCTCCTTATTGAAACTACTCCTTTCTCCTTTGGATATTCCCTGCAATATAATTTGCAATGACTTTAGTATTCATCTCTGTCATATTCAGTCTGTCAGAAAAAGTGTTGTTCTGAATAAGTACCAAGGTTGGTGGACAGTTCTCCCAAGTGGCCTTTCCTTGTGAATGTAATGGCCCTAAATGGACTCTGTGCTTTCGTCCCTCAGTATCTGCAATAGATTGGCCCCAGGAGGACACACACACACACACATACACACACAACCATAACCTGTGGATGCTCAAGGCCCTTAAACAGTGTAATATTTGCATATCCTCCTGTAGAGTTTAAATCATCTCTGGGTTTCTTGCAGTGCCTAATACAATGTAAATGCTGTATATGTAGATGTTATGCTGTATTATTTATGGAATAATGACAGGAAAAAAGTTTGTACATGTTCAATCTAGACCATTTTTTTTTAAGTGTTTTTGATCCAGGGTTGGTTGAGCCCTGTGGATGCAGGATCTACAGATAGAGACAGCTAAGTTCCCTAGATGCGCTTACCAGCTTCCTTCCCTGGAACACCCTGGTAGTCTTGTCCTTGGCCCTGTGTCATCCCATTCTCCTTCTGCGTAAAGGGGCTTACCTCTGTCTCCAGGCTCCAGGGTGGATGAGCCTGGGACTTGTTCATCTCTGGTAAGACTTGGACACTGTCTCCTCTTGGGCTAGAGGCACAGTTCTCAGGTAAATATTCTTAAAGCCCTGAGGTGGTTGGTGCACACTTATAGTCCTACCTACTCTGGAGGCTGAAGCAGAAGGATTACAAGTTCTAAGTCAGCCTGGGCAACTTAACAAGACTTTGACTCAAAATAAAATAGAAAAAGGGCTGGGGATGTAGTTCAGCAGTAGAGCACTTGCCTGGCATGTGGGAGGCTCTGGGTTCTATTCCCAGCACTACAAATTTTAGGGTTTTTTTGGTACTGGGGATTGAACTCAGGGGCGCTCAACCACTGAGCCACATCCCCAGCCCTATTTTGTGTTTTATGTAGAGACAAGGTCTCACTGAGTTGCTTAGCGCCTCACCGTTGCTGAAGCTGGCTTTGAACTCGTGATTCTCCTGTCTCAGCCTCCCTAAGTGCTGGGATTACAAGCGTGAGCCACCACGCCCGGCTACTACAAATTTTAAAAATTTAAAATTTTTAAAAAAGCTCTGAGGCCATTAGAAGAAACATAGAAACTGCTCTGTTGTGCCTTGGGTTAGACAGTAAAGCTTTCCATCTAAAATATTCTGTCCGCCTCCCAACAGCTATTCACATCTGTGTCTAAGAGTTCTGAGGCCTCACTCTACAACCCCGACAGATGCCACCAGTCTCTACCCAAGAAACACCTTCTTTTTCACTGTTCTAGAAAACTGTATCTACCTTTAATGTTAAATCCAGTTGATCAAGCACTGATTGAGTCATTTTTCTCAATTTGAGAAAAATTGAACAATCTCTTCATAAGGCAGGGAACAGAGAACAAGGCCTGAAAGAGTGAGTGTGTGACTTGCGGGGACTCAGTTACACAGGTTGAGCCCCTACTTTTTACAATGTGTCGTGCTAGATGCAAGGGAACCAAAGATAGCTTAGACCCAGGCCATGCCCTCGAAGAGATTTTGCACATAGCAGAATCCACTCCAGCACCCTCTTGGGATGATGTATGCTTCTGCGATGGTGAGGTTCATGTGCCATGGGGGTGAAGATGGGGAAGAGGACCACTTCAGATTTGGAGTAGCTGGTAATTTGGTCCAGAGTGCTCCCTTCTGTCTATCCCCCTGCCACCTTCCTTGGCATTGCTAGGACCGTGGAGTTGCTTTTCAGCCTGTTCTGACCTCCAGTCTGTCCTCTCTGCTGCCTGAGTGAGCTTCATTCTGGTTGCTTTTGAGACCTGAGTTTTGTCTTTGGTGTTCTGCAGATTTTACTTTATTGTATCCAAGTATACTAGTTTTTATTTTAGAGTGTTTATTTATATTGTTTAGTATAGTTCTCACTTAGAAATTCTTATCTGTTATCTTTTGGGATCTCTTTAGTTCTTTCTCATCTCTCCTTCTGGAATTTCCACTAGAAAACTACCATCTTACTTTCTCTGCCTCTCTTTTTGCATCTCCTTACCTGCCAGTGCTGCACTCTAGGAGGCTTCCTCACAAATGCCCGTCAGCTTACTGTCCTTGTAGCTGTTTGGTATCTGATGTTTTAATACTCCTTCCCAATAAGAGTGTTTAGTTCTTATTTTTAATTTTCAGAAGTTCTATTTGGCACTTTAAAAATTCAGCCTGTGTGTGTGTGTGTGTGTGTGTGTGTGTCTCCGTGTCTCCTAGGCTTTCATTATGACTTGTATTCATTCTTTTATCTCTCCAGTTTTGTTTTGTTGTTTTTTTTGTTTTTTGGTTTTTTTGGCACTGGGGATTAAACTCAGGGGAACTCAATCACTGAACCACATCCCCAGCCCTATTTTGTGTTTTATGTAGAGACAGGGTCTCACTGAGTTGCTTAGCGCCTCGCCATTGCTGAGGCTGGCTTTGAACTCACGATTCTCCTGTCTCAGCCTCCCTAAGTGCTGGGATTACAGGCTTGAGCCACCACGCCCGGCTTCTCCAGTTATTTTGACTATGCTTCTTGATGGCCTCTTCCAGACTGGTCCTTATCTCTAGCTCTAGTTCTAAGGGCACCACTTCTTTCTCCGGTTGTGCCTGTTCACCTACCTTTGATGGTCCATTTGCTCCTGTGGTTTCTTGTTTGTTGTAAAATCAAGTGGAGCGGAGATCATTTCTGCTGTAGGAGTTCCACACACCCTGGACGTGGGTGCGTTCTTTTATTGCTTTTGCTTTTCTCCTGCCAGGACCCCAGGAGTGTCATAGATCCTGCCAGTGTGGATGTTAACCCCCTGACTCTGAGTCCCAGCACCTGGGTGGCGTGCATTCACGCTGCACACACTGCTCAGGGTCTCCCTTGCTCAGTGGAGAGCAAATCTGCACCACATGCAAATTTGGGCTGTGGAAAAGCTCTCCCTGGGTCCTTGTTTAAGACCAGCAGCCCCTCCTGGATCCTGGCTTCACCTGGGTTGTGTTTTGGTTCCTTGGCCAGGTTTTCTGCCTCTGTGGCACTTAAACCCTAGTCCCTATAACCATGTCAAAGTTGGATACTCCCAACCCTGAGGTGCCATTGTGAAGATTGCAGCTCTGACTTAGTTTCTTTTTTCATTTCAAGCATCTGGAAATTTCCTCTTTATTCTTTTTTTTAAATATTTTTTTAGTTGCAGGCAGACATAATACCTTTATTTTTATTTTTATGTGGTGCTGAGGATTGAACCCACTGCCTCACCTGCACTAGGGGAGCGTTCTACCACTGAGCCACAATCCCAGACCCCCTCTTTATTCTTTAATGCCCAATTTCTTATTCTTTTAGTATATTTTATTCACCTTTTCTCTGTATTTGTGTAAGGAAAGTGATCCACATCAGTTCAGTCAACCACCTATGAAAACCAGAAGTCTGAATAAATGTTATTCTTTTTTGGTCCTGGGGTGCTTTACCACTGAGCTACATCACCATCACTTTTTATTTTGGGGCAAGGTCTACATAAGTTGCTTAGGGCCTCATTAAGTTGGTGGGGCTAGCCTTGAATTTGCAAGCCTCCTGCCTCAGCCTTCTAAGTTCTGGAATTATAGGCGTGTGTAACCAGGCCTGGCCTGATTAACTTTGAAAATGTGAGATCTCACTACTCATTCAATCAAGGTATAGAGAGTCAGGTACCAATATAATTCTCAGCTCTTGGGCTGCAGAGCTGGAAAAACACTGGCATTGCCATCGGAGGCTCACAGACCAGTGAAAGGGACTGGGTGCCCATAACTAGGCAACTCTGTGGCCCAGCCCTGCCCACCTACCTTATGGACCCACCCTCTGCCCTGCCCAGCTCCCCCTCCCCCCACCAGACCACCCAGAGTCTATCACTGATTCAGGAACAACCCTCTTCTCTGCAGCCCTCTGCCCACCCATCTGGGGCACCCCCGCTGCTACTTCCACTCTCAGCTAAGCATCGCTTCTCCAGGGAGCCGTTCCCAGCAGAGTCAGGTGTTCCTTCCCCAGGGTGCTTCAGCACCTTGACAGGGCACGTCAGTCATTGGCTCACCTGCTGGTTTCTTGCCCTGGACTGGGTCCTTCAAAGGTGGGGACTTGGTTGGTTCATTTCAGTAACCCTCGTATCTCGTCCAGTACCTGGCAAATAATGCTTGGCAAAGCGAACGTGGCTGAAGGGGAGGTCCAATCCCCTTCCAGCTTTTGTCTTTTCGTCTGTTGTGGGGTTGTGATGAGGATTAAACTGCATGTGACATCAGGGAAAACTGTCTCCTTGAACAGCTGTGGGTTCTGAAGAACTGACATGTAGAAAAGAGAAGCTGTACAAAATTGGTTTAACTCTGCAAATACAGTAGTAATTATAGTACTGACTTCAACTGCTGCCATTTTTTGCCTGCTAGTGAGGCATGGTAATAATTAGGATAAGCATCAATTATGTCAGACTAACTTGGGGAAGTTCAGTTGTTGTCCTGAGCTCATGACGTCTGGGGTGCCATCATAAAGATTACAGCTCTAACTTAGTTTCTTCTTCATTTCACGCATCTATAAATTTCCTCTTCATTCTTTCATGCCCAATTACATATTTGGGCAAGAGAGACATTGCTCTCAAGATTGGGGTGTTGTTTTTCTCATGAAGGTTGTACTGGGGTTATTCAGGTCCATTGACAGGTAGACTCGAGCAGGATGTGTTGGGGGAGGATGAGAGGCGGGAACGTGAGCCAGCTGAGGCTTCAGATCGTGGCCCCACCTGGTTCCTGTGAACAAGAGCTGCAGAAAAGAGTCCTGGCAGGCAGAACCTCGGTTGTGGCCAGCTTGGCGGGTCATCTCAAGCCCGAGTTGCTCATGGAAGGAGTCTCATTCTACGTACCTCTGGCCCCCCGCCGTGCTTACCCTGAGAGCCAATAGGTAGGACCATTTGTCACTTTGGTCCCCAAAACAGCAAGTCTGGGGGGTGCTTCTTGTGGCAGTCACAGCCCACCCTGTGCTGTTCAGTGTGTCTCCACTGCCTCTTCTTGTTCCTTCCCAAGAAGGAGCTCAGAGAAGAGACACTAATGGGACAGGCAGCAGCCTCATTGCCCCAGCTCATCCTCAGCTGACTCCTCAGCAGCTCTCAGTGGCCTGTCTGGTGGAATGATAGGAACCTTCACTGTCGAGGCTCTGAGCCTTTAGCTGTCACCACCTTCTCAGGCCAGTGTTGATCATGTCTCTGTGTCTGGTCACAGTGACAGTGGAGCAGAGGAACACCAAGAGGCCCCATGCGTTCCACAGGCTGCCCATAGCCCCCTCCTCAGATCTGAGTCACTTACCCTCCACCTGGGATGACTCCTCCCCTCATCTGCTAGCCAGAGTTCTGGCAGCAGCCAGCACAAGGAGTTCAGAGGGCCTTTGCTCTGTCACCCTGCCATTCCTGCCTCCGTAATTGCCAGAGAGTTGATGGTCCCAATTCCGGGGTACCCCTTCCCGCTATCCTCTCTGGCCTGCAGAGGAGAGCCACTGTGAAGCTCCTTTCAATGCCTGCACATTCAGGGACCATGGTAAAGAGGCTGTCCTGGGGCCCCTCTGCTGGGTCTCCTGGACTCCCATTATGCGTTCGTTCCAGTGTGGCCCTTCCCTCGGCCTCCTTCCTTCCTTCCTCTGCCATCTGCCCGGGCAGTTCAGGCCCAGCCTTCCTCCCACCTTAGCCTTCACTTTCTCCAGCTTCAAGGAGCCACCATCCCTAGGGATACTCCAAGTTTGCCCCATCCCTAGTCTTTGCCAGAGTGTTGTGTGCTACATCCCAAGACAACACCCCACATCAGTGAGCTCTTGTTCATTCGCTTCTCTCCTAGCCCTGTGAGGAAGCCGCTCACAGCTTGTGAGGCCCGTCACATCCCCAGTGCACTGCTGGTCTGAAACCCTCCATGTGGACCACCAGGCCCACAGGCGGCTCTGAGGGCAGAGACCTCAGCATCCTTCCGCAGGGACTTGTTAGCCTTACTTAGGAAGGGCAGGCCAGAGAAGCCCTGCAGCGCTCACACTAGCCTGCACCTGCTTGTCAGGGACCCTCAGTTTGCCATTAGCCCTCTGCAGAGCATCATTCACCTCCCAGTGACAGGCAAACTTCACAGTCCTACAGTGCCTGCATCGTGGCTAAGTAATGCAAAGCCTTCTTCCAGGATTCTCCTGGTGAACCCTTGAGCCCTTGGGCCACCCCTTTGTGCTGGTCCATGCTCATGACCTCTTGGTGGTCCTTTGCCCATCAGGTGAGTAGCCAGTTCCCCATCTCCTTCCGTCTGCCTATTTCTCAGAATCAGCCCTTGGGTGAGTTCAGGTCTACCAAGAAGCAGATGCAGAGGGGGGATTCGATGTATGAGATGTGTGGAAGGAGCCACCTGTGGCAGATTAAAGGAGAACAAGCAGGAGAGGGCAGGGGAGCCTTCAGGCCCCTACATGGCCTGACCCTTATGAAGGGAAGGGGCTGGGCAAGGAGTCCCAGTGTGGCACACTTGTGAGCCAGCTTTGGCCAGCTGGTGAGAAGTCCCAGAGCCAAAGCCAGGGTCACTTCTTTTAGAGCCTCAACTCCTTCAGGACCTGGCCTGTGTCTGAATCCCACAGAGTGGCAGCTCAGTCACTGTCTGGTTGCAGCCCTTGGTTGCCCTCAGGAAATGTGGTTCAAGCAGATGCTGTGGAGATACGAGCAGCCATCCCTGGGGCTATCAGCAGTCCATGCTCCATGGCAGGGGATCTGAGTGGCACCTTTCCCTGGCTGCCACACTTGGGGAGGAGGGAGAGCAGGAGAAGCTGGATCAAGGCCCGCGTTTAATTCATCTCTCCCTCTGCTTGGTTCTTTTTCTCATCCTTCCCCTTAAATAAGCAGAGGGAATGTTTTCCAGCAGCCCTGACAGCTTCAGGCCTCACCAGCACTTCCCAGCACTTTGGAAATGGCACTTTCTGTCTGCACTTGGAGCTGCCGCCAGTTCCTCAGGCTAGGAGCCATGTTACCTAAGAGCCATTCATGGCAGAGGCTGAGCGCCTCCAGGCCTCCTGCAGACACTGCCAGGTCAGAATGAAGAATGACTTTCTTGTTCCTGGTGAAGCCAGGGTTTAGGAGAAGGGGAGCTAGGAAGCAGAAGAGGAGGGGCTTGGGGGAACTGGAGGCGATGCAGCCAGAGGTGCCAGAAGTGACCTCATGGGAGCAACTGTGGCTATACGTGCGTGTGCGTGGGAGTCAGCCATGCACAGTGCAGGTGGGGGCTCACCGCGACCCATCTCCGCAGGTGGGGTTTGTTTGGCATTAGTGTGATGCCCTTACTTCTACTTCCCTGGGTCCCTGGTGCTTGGCGAAGGGTGTGTCTCTCCCTACTGCGCAGAGTGGCTCTCCATACCTGTCACTCCCATTACCCCACTCCTGGTGGCGGCAATCGAGATATCTTGGCTGTCAAAATTCGGTGGGCCACTTACCCTCAGTGCGTGAGCATTCAGGTGTTTATTGGCCATTTGATAAAGTGCCTTTTCAAATTTCTTACCTATTTTTTTGCTGGGTTTTCTGGTTTGCTTCCTGCTTTATATTCTCTCTAATCTGGATGTAATATGTAATCTAAGATAATCATGTTGCTCATATCTTCTTCTGCTCAGTTTAGTTTGCTTTTTCCCTTTCTTCCATGATGAACACAGTACTTAATTTTAATAGAATTTTGTGTATCAATATTTATATTTATGCTTGTGCTTTTTGTGTCCATTTAATAAATATTCGTCTATATCAAAATCTCAAAGGCATTTTCATATAGAAAAATCTACTCAGAATTTTTTGTGGGGGCAGGGAGGTACTAGGGATTGAACCCAGAGGCAGTTTACCACTGAGTCACATCTCAAGCCCTTTTTTGTTTTTTGTTTTGAGATAGGGTCTCACTAAGTTGCTTAGGGCCTCGCCAAGTTGCTCAGGTTGGCCTTGAACTTACAATCCTTCTGCCTCAGCCTCCCAAGTTGCTGGGATTACAAGTGTGTACCTTTTCACCCAGCTTAGAATTGGTTTTTGAATGTAATACAAGTGTCCTTTTTTCCCTACTGATATTGAATTAAGCCAGCATTATCCATTGAAAAAGCTTTCCCACCACTTCACAATGTCACCTTTGCCAAAAGTGCAGTACCCAGGCCCATATAAGCGTGGGTCTGGCTCTGCACTGTGTTCCCTTTCACTGATCTACATGTCTGTTCTTGTGCCAGTATAATACTGTCCTGATGTTTATACCTCTTGTGGAAAAAAGGCTTGTCCAGTGGAGCTGGATTTCCACCCTCTTGTCCTTCTGTGCAGAAGTAAGTAGCCTGTCACCGGCCCTTTCCACTTCCATGTGACTTAGAATCAGCATTGTCAGTGGCTGTACACAGGCACACAGAGCTGCTAGGATTCATATTTGAGATTGTTTTGAATCTGTAGATCAACGTGACAAAATTTGTCACTCCTCTGGTGTTAGATCTTCTGCACACACACAGTCCATTGTCTCTTTTAGGTCTTCTCTGGTTTTCCTCAATGGGTGACTTTCCTTCCACAGGTCTTGCTCATTTCTCATTAGATTAGTCCTATGTGTGTGATTTGTGATACTACAATCACACACTGCACAACAATGTTTTGGTTAGTGCGAGACCATGATCCCATAATATTATAGTGAAGCTGAAAAATTCTTATTGTCTGGTGACATCATAACCGCCTTAAAGCCATAACACAGCACATTCCATGTGTGTTTGGGGTGATGCTGATGTAAACACCTGCTGCACTGCCAGTTGTATAAAGTATGGTATATGCCGTTATTTTCTTTTTTGGCACTGGAGAGTGAACCCAGGAGTGCTTTACCACTGAGCTACAGCCCCAGCTTTTTTATTTTTTTTTTTTGAGACAGGGTCACTAAGTCATAGGTCACTAAGTCACTTAGGGCCTTGCTAAATTGCTGAGGTTGGCCTTGAACTTGCACTCCTTCTGCCTGAGCTTCCCAAGTCGCTGGGAATACAAGCATGTTCCACCATGCCCATGCCCGGCTTGAGAGTATTTTTAAGTTTGAAATGTGGCAGTGATGATTTATGGGCCAGCAACTAAGCAAATAGAATCTGAAGTTTTATTTAAAAGAAAAGGAATTAATGCTTATTATAAGCTACTCATAACCTTGTGAGGAAGGTTTTGCCTTTTTACTCAAGTTTTCTACAATTAAAAATACCTTTGGTAAAAATCGTAAGAGGAGAAAATGTTTACATTGCAAGGCCTAAGCTAAATCTGTGGTCTTGGCTGCTAATCCAGCCTCTCTGTTTGTCCCAGCACTGGCTTATTATTAAGCAGTGTGTTCCAGCTTAATGTACCTAGGCAAGAAACTAGAAAGGTGTACTTCATAGAGTCCTTGTAGCTGTGGCTCTGGATATGATTTAGATTTTTCTAAAGAGATTCATAGCCAGGTACAGATTCATAGCCAGGCGTGATATACGCCTATAATCCCAGCAACAGAGGAGGCTAGCCTCAGCAAGACCCTGTCTCAAAAAATTTTTTTTTAAATATGAAGGGCTAGGGATGTAGCTCAGGAGTAAAGTGGCCCCGGGGTTCCAGTACCACCAAAAAAAGCTGGGGGGCGTGGTTTCACTTGCTTGAGACTTAGATTCGGGAAGTACATCACTAGAGAAGAGAGGTCGCATCTGATGTTCCTGTGTCCAGGGTAACTGGTGGGAGCTACATTTTTATCAGTCTGTGCCAATTCCTGGCCTCCAGCCACTGGTGTGGGTTCTTGGAGCCATCCATTCTGTGGGTTGGTACCTTGCTCTAAGATGGTGGCTAAGGCAGTATGACTTCAGAATCAATGACCAGGTTTCCAGAATCCTTGATAGAATATTGAATATGTAACCTTGAAGGTTGCAGAAATGCCACTTTTTTTTTTAGTTGTAGATGGACACAGTCTTTATTTTACTTATTTATTTTATTTAGCATCTGTTCCTTTTCCCAGTAACC
>PVHX01001999.1:0-71451 GCA_004024805.1 Geosciurus inauris
TGATGCCTCCTGCTTCACTCTTCTTGCTAAGGATTGCTTTGGCTATTCTGGGTCTCTTATTTTTCCAAATGAATTTCATGATTGCTTTTTCTGATTCTATGAGGAATGATACTGGGATCTTAATTGGGATCACACTGAATCTGTATAACACTTTTGGTAGTATGGTCATTTTGACAATATTAATTCTTCCTATCCAAGAGCAAGGGAGATCTTTCTATCTTCTAAGGTGGAACTTTAATTTCTTTCTTTAGCATTCTATAGTTTTCTAGAGTAATACTAATTTAATTCCAGTAAAACACATGAGTTTTGCTCCTATATATAACATCCATTCCTACCCCTTCTTTTTTTAACATCATCCTCATCCATTCTATATATTTCATAAACCAAATAATACAAGTCATAATTACTGTTTTTATAATTTTATGTCACTTAAATATGATCAGTGAGAGAAAAAGGGGCTGGGGATATACCTCAGTTGGTAGAATGCTTGCCTAGCATGCACAAGGCCCTGGGTTCAATCCCCAGAACCACCATAAAAAGAAAGAGGGGGGGAATGAATTTACAGAGCCTTCTATATTCACCTACATATTCACTATTTCAAGTACCCTCCCTCCCTTCCTTCCTTCCTTTCTGTACTAGGGACTGAGCCCAAGGGTGGTATACCACTGAGCTCCCTGCCCTTTATTTTAGTTTTTTAAAATTTTGAGACAGGGTCTTGCTAAGTTGCTAAGGCTGGCCTCTAACTTTCCATCTTTCTGCTTTAGCCTCCGAAGGCCTGGGGATTACAGGCATGTGCCACCGTGCTTGGCCAGTACTCTTCATTTCTACCTGTGGCTTTGAGGTACCATCTGATATTTCCTTGCTTCCCTCCCTGTTTTTTTTTTTAAATTAATGGTAATGTGGATTAAACCAAGGGGCACTCTACCACATCTATACTCCCAGCCCTTTTTATTTTTTATTTTGAGACAGGGTCTTGCAAAGTTTCCCAGGCTAGCATTGAAGTTTAATCCTCCTGTCTCAGCCTCCTAACTGAGATTACCACAGGCATGTTCCACCGTGCTCACCTCATCCCCTATCTTTTCTGCTATTATGGTCATATAAATCAAATCTTCGTATTTATAAGCTCAGTGATGCATTTTTGCAACTATTGTTTTATGTAACTGTCATTTACTGTTTTTTTTTTTTTTATTTTCATTTTTTGGTAACGGATTAAATCCAGGGGTGCTTAAGCACTGAGCCACATCCCAAGACCTTTTTATTTTTTATTTTGAGACAGGGTTTTGCTAAGTTGCTCAGGACCTTGCTAAGTTGCTGAGGTTGCCTTTGAACTTGTGATACTCCAATCCCAGCTTCATGAGTTGCTGGGATTACAGGTGTGTGCCACTATGTTTAGCTTGATGTCAACTCTGTTATCATAGCTCATTTTTCTTGGTCATCTCACTTTTCTTTTTCACACCAAAAGCGGGAACCAAGCAAGTCTTCCAGTGTCACATAACTTGTGACAGAAGTCTTAAGGTATAAGCAGTTTCTTAAAGTTTGATCGTAGTGTTTAACTATAATTTTTTTCTCTAATTTATTAGGAAAAGAAAGTTCTTGGCAAGTTAGAAATAACTCACTTCTTTGTTCTTTACTGAGTATCTTTTTTTTTAAATTTTTTTTAGTTGTAGATGGACACAATATCTTTATTTATTTTTATGTGGTGCTGAGGTTCGAACTCAATGCCTCACGCATGCAAGGCAAGCGCTCTACCACTGAGCCACAATCCCAGCCCCTACTGAGTATCTTTATAGTCTCTTGAAACACAGTCTTTTAAAAAATGCTTTTAAGTGGGTAGATGAGAAAACTTTTAAAATTTTCAAAATATGCCACTGAGTAGTAGAAATATTTGTTTTCTGATTGAAAGGATATGCTGGGTTCTGAAGAAAATTGTTATTGGAGAAAGACTTATATGTACACATATCCTAATAAAATTTCTGAATTCTACAATAGAAAACTATGATAAGCTTCCAGAAAGAAAAGTCAAGGTGCTATAATAGAAACCATAAAGAACTATTACTAGATTTATCTCAGGTCACAGGTAATATTGGCTTATGGAGTCAGAGGGCCTACCATTTAATTATGAATTTGCCAGAGACATTGAGTATGCTATTTATCTTTTTCTGTGCCTCAATTTCCTCATTATTGATAAAAGCAGAAAAACATTAATAACTGCTTCAGAGTCTCACAGGAATTAAATAACAATATATGAAAGCACTTAGAATAATACCTGAGCACATAGTGTGTACGTGAGAAATGTTAGTTATCATTTTTAACTAAAAACACTGAATGATAAAAGATAATAGAGTTGCTATCTACACCTCCATCAAAATATAGCCAAGTATTCTTCTGATTCTAGAAAGATGGGAGTAGACATTCAGTCTCCTAGTCTCAAGCTAAATACATCTAAAACCTCTGGACATTACATATACAACAAATACAAGAAAGTTCAAGAGATCCAAGGTACTGTGTGGCAGTGTGTTCCCTGTGACTTCTTTTCATCACATATCTCAGTGTTGGAGGTAGAGAAGCTGGCAAACCAGAAATGTCTACAGCCAATAGATAAAGACCAGAAACAGCCACAGCAAATCTGTTCTCTCTCATCAAAGGACCATGAAAAGGGTAGCCTGGGAGGACAGAAAACTTTTAGATAATAATTGCTCTATTTCAAGCTAAATACATCCCAGAAAACACTGTGGCTACATCCCTAAATATGCCAGCCAAAGTGAAAAGGAGAGCCTAGATTTCTACCCTGGCTGAGATATAACAAAGTGCCCCCAGTTGGTTTGCTGGGATAGTGTCAGAACGGCTCTCCTTGGAAGCTGGGATTTTACACTGCCAGATGGTAATGAGGTCTCCCCTCTGCAGTATCAGTGGAGACAATATATAGACCCTGAGTTCCTCCTCTTTCCACTAATGATGTAACTATACTTTTCTCCACTGGAGTAGTGACAGAGGAGATATGGTGGGCAATCAGGATTTTACTACCATCAGCAGCAACAAGCACTTCCCAGCCATCCAGTATCAGTGAAAGCAGGGTGGAGAGCTAGAATTCCTATCCTGGTAATAACAAGGAGCCTCCTCACTCTCCCATGTCAACAGAGGCTGAGGGGAAACCTGGGCCTTTATCTGTACCTAGCATTAAAGAGGCAACACTATATATCTACACCTTTTTTACTGTCAGAGTGATGCAAGGAAGCCAGCTGACACAGAAGGTTTAAATAAAATCTAGAGTCTTATAATATGCAGAATGTCCAGATTTTAAATGAAAATGACTCATCAAGAACAAGGAAGATTGCCACTTAAATGAAAAAAAGAAAACAACCAACACTGATGATAAAGTCAGAAATGCCTGACAAAGATTTTAAAGCAGACATCATAAAAAAGTTCCAACAAGCAATTATGAATATGCTTGAAACAAGTGAAAATAATGAAAGCCCCAGAAGGAAAATGGAAGACACGAACAAAATTGAAACTACAGAACTTAAAAACATAGGAAATGAAATGAAAAACTTAATGGATGTGTTCAACAGCAAAATGTGGAAGAAACTGGAGGTATCCATGAATTAGAAGACAGAATAACAGAAATTAGCCAATAGGAACACAGAGAAACTAGACTGAAGGAGAAACAAACAAACAATAGCAAAAAATCCAGGGCCCAGGGGCATGCAGGACTATAATAAAAAATTTAACATTTATGTCACTGAATTTCTAGGAAAGGAGAAAGAGGGCAGGGCTGGGATACTCAAAGAAATGGCTAAAATATTCCCATATTTTGTAAAAAGCCTTAAATATACAGATTCAAGATACTGAGCAAACTCCAAACAGAATAAACCCAAAGAGATCTATATTCAGGTACATCTTACTGAAACTTCTGAAAACTAAAGACAAAGAAAAAAAACCTGAAACCAACAAGAGAGGAATGCATATTACCATTAGAAGGAAAATGATTTGAAAGATAGAGATTTTTCATGTGAAACAATGAAGGAATAAAGGAAATAACATGGAGCACTTGCCTAGCATGTATGAGCTCTTTCTGGATTCAACCCCTAGTACTATAAAAAAAGAAAAAAGAAGAAGAAGAAAGAAGAAGAAGAAAGAAGAAAGAAGAAAGAAGAAGAAGAAGAAGATTACATATTTTTCAAGTGCTGAAGGAAAAGAGTCATCAACTCAGAATCTTATATCCAGCAAAAATGTCCTTTAGGAATGAAATAGGAAATCATAAAAAGAAAAACAAAGGTTATTTGTTGCCAGAAGGCCTACTCTGAAAGAATGACTAAATGAAGTTATTTTAACAGAAAGGAAATGACAAGAAAAGGAACCCTGGAACATCAAGAAGGAAGAAAAAACAGCAAGCAAAAATATGGGTAAATACAATATACTTTTTCAGTTTTCTAAATTCTGTTTGATGGTTGAAGGAAAAATATAATTGTCTAAATTATTCTAAATGTACAAAAAGAGAATATTGAAGACCTATTAAAAATAAGAGAGGGTAAAGACATACAAAGGGAGGTAAGACTTCTAGTTTTCACTTAATTGGTAAAATTAAGACTTTAAGTACCAGAAGATTTCATATATAATACAATACCTACAGCAATTACTAAAAATACTATACAAAGAGATACTCAAAACACTATAAGAAACTTAAAATGGACTTCAGACAATAATTCAAGTAACAGAGTAACAAGTTACAGAGAGAACAAACAGAAAACAAAAATCAAAATGACAGACCTAGCTTGGCAGGATGGTGCATGCATGTGGTCCCAAGGAAGCTAAGGTAGCATGTATATAACAAACCCAAGGGTAGCCTGGGCAATTTAGTGAGATACTATCTCAACAAAACAAAACAACCCCCCCCTCGCCAACAGGCATAAGCCCTAACTTATCAATAGCTACATTAAGTATAAATGGTTTAAATATGCCAATGAAAATGCAAAGATTGGCAGAATGGATTAAAAATATGACCCAACAATATGCTATCTACATGAAGACTCACCTCAAAAATAATGATACAGACAGGTTAAAAAGAATATAAAGAAAAAATATGTAATGCAAACATTACTCAACAGAAAGTAGGAGTGGCTATATTAGGAATGAAATAGGAAATCATTATAATATCAGACAAAGTAGACTTCAGAACAAATAAAATTATCAGAGACAGAAACATTATATAACGATAAAAGGTCAATGCACCAAGAAGGCATAGCAATGTGAATGTGTGCGCACAAAACAGAGACCTGCAAAGCGTGTAAATTCAAAGGAAAAATGGACAAATCCAGTTATGCTTGGAGACTTCAAAACCTTCTCTCAACAAAAGCTGAGATACCTATATAGAAAACTAGCAAGAACAAAGAAAAATTCAACAACACAATTAGCCAACAGAATCTAAGAAAAATTTTAGAACATTCCACTGAGCAAGAACAAAATGCACAATCTTTTCAAGTACCCAAGAAAGTCTATAAGCTCAGCCATAAAATGGATCTCAACAAACTTCAAAAAACTGAAATAATACCAACTATGTTACTGTTCTAATAAGACAACAGAATCAAACTAGAAATAGAAACCTAATAGGAGAAAATGTGCAAGCACTTAGAAACCAATCAACACACTTCTAAATAATCCATGGGTCAAAAAGGACTCAGGGTAATTAAAAAAAAACAAATACAGAATTGATTAGAAATGAAATCAGACCATATCAAAATCTGTGGGACACTGAAAAAGCAATGCTGAGAGGGAAATTCATAGCACTAAATGTACACATTAGAAGAGAGAAAATGTCTCAAATCAGTAATCTAAATGCTTACTTCAGAACCTAGAAAAAGAGTAAAATAAATTCAAGTCAAGCAAAAGGAAGTAAATAATGAAGAGGAGAAACTGGCAAAATTGGAGAAAAATCAGTGAAACAAAAAGCTGACTTTATTTTTTGAAAAGATCAATGACAGGGCTGGGGTTATAGCTCAGTGGTAGAGAGCTTGCCTCATGTGTATGAGGCACTGGCTTCGATCCTCAGCACCACATAAAAATAAATAAAATAAAGGTATTGTGTCCATCTATAACTAAAAATATTTAAATATATATGTTTAAATATACATATATTTAAAAAATCAATGACAGACCTCTGGGAAGAATAGCAAAGAAAAGAAAAAAGGGGTCGAGGTATAGCACATGGGTTGGGGTATAGCTCAGTGGAAGAGTGCTTGTGTAGCATGCATGAGGCCCTGGGTTTGATCCCCAGCATGGGGGAGAGAGGAGAAAAGAGAGAAAAGACATCAATTACCAGTATCAAAAATTAGGTAAATGATGTCACCACAGATTCTGCAGACATCAAAAGGATAATAAAGATATGTACATGTTACAGATATAAATTTAACAACATGAATAAAAGAGACAAATTCCTAAAAATATAAACTATCACAACTCACCCAATAAAAAAATAATCTGAACAGCTCTACAACTATTAAAGAAATTTAACTCATCATTTAAAAATTCATAAGAAAGAATGCTCCAGGCCCAGATATTTCATGACCAAATAGGGTTTATTCTAGGGATGCAAGGCTGGTTTAATATTTTAAAAGCAGTATAATCTACCACATTAAATAGCTAAAGAAAAATAACATGGTCATATCAACTGATGCATTAAAAAGTATTTCACAAAATTCAATATCCACTTATGATTAAAAATTTGCAGAAATTTAGAAATGGAAGGGAATTTTCTCAACTTGATAAAAAGCACCTATAAAGATAAACACACATATTTCAACCAGACAACAACAAAAACTGTAAATTATTCTTAATGGTGAAAGACTGAATACTTACCCCCCTAAGATCAGGAACAAGGCAGGATATCTGCTTTCACCACTCTTATTCAACATAGTGCTGGAAGTTCTAGCCAGTGCAATAAGGTAGAAAAAGGAATAAAAGGCATACACATCAGAAAGGAAGAAATTAAACTGCCCCTATTTGCCAATATCACTATCTACACAAAAATAAAAACCCAAGAACCTACAAAAACAAACAAAAAACCCCCAACAAACCTCCTAGAACTAATAAGTGAATCTAGCAAGGCTCAAAGATACAAAATAAACACAAAAATCAATTAAAAATGAACATGCTAATACTGAAATTAAAAATACAATGAATTTGGGTTGGGGTTGTAGCTCAGTGGTAGAGCACTTGCCTAGCATGTTGAGGCACTAGGTTCAATTCTCAGCACCGCATATAAATAACTAAAAAATAAAGGTCCACTGACAACTAAAACGTTGAAAAAAAAAAACACAAGGAATTTATACAATTGTTCAAAAGAAAAAAAAGGACTACATCCAATAAGATATGTATAGGACTTAAATGCTAAAAACAATAAAATGTTGATTAAAGAAATCAAGTAAGATCTAAATAAATGCAAAGGCATGCCATGTTCATGGATTTGAAGAGTGAACAGAGTAAAACTATTTTCTCCAAATTGATAAACAGATTGAGCCTAATTCCCAACAAAATTCCAGTAAGATTTTTTATAGATAAAGGTAAGTTTATAAAATTTTGACAGAAAGATAGGTAAAGAACTAAACTAGCTATAACAAGTTTGAAAAAAAAATAAGGGAGAAGACTCAGTCTACTCAACTTAATGACATAATATAGTACTGGCAAAAGGACAGACATAGATAAATGGAATAGAACAGAGAACTAGAAACAGACATATATTTATGCCTAAATGAATCTTGAGAAATGTGGACAAATAATTCAATAGGCAGTCTTTTCAACAATTGATGTTGAAGCAACAGGACTCCATAGGCAAAATACTGAAAC
The DNA here is from genome assembly GCA_004024805.1 of Geosciurus inauris. Lineage (NCBI taxonomy): Eukaryota > Metazoa > Chordata > Mammalia > Rodentia > Sciuridae > Geosciurus > Geosciurus inauris. Next base: position 7,840 of record PVHX01001999.1, read on the forward strand.
TTGATCTTAATTTCACACACAAAACAAAACGAAACAAAAACACCCAAGTGGACCATTGTCTTACATACAAAATGCAAAATTATAATACAGTTGGCAAAAACAGAAGGAAAGATTTCAGATCTAGGATTGGGCAAAGAGATCTGATAGTGAAACATGTCCATAAAAGGAAAAAAAATGATAAATTGGATCTCATTTAAAAATAATAATAAAACAACCTTTCCCTTATGAAAGTCCTTCTTAAAAGGATACAGAGAGATAAGCTTTTCAAGATGGTGGAATAGAGGAGGTCACTTTCCTGGCTGTTTCATGGAGTGAAACCAAAAAGCAGACAGGCAGCTTCTCAGCAAGGTAAGTGAACAAAAAAAGTGGGAGGACTTTACTGGAATTTAAAATTAGATATTCAAAGTAGACCAGGGACTCAGGAGGTTGGATATAATAAAATAGTGAAGAATTCCCGAGTGGCACAGCCACTGTCACAGTTGGGCTGGAAGCACCAGCCAGAGCGGTCTCTTCATGAGCAAAGTGGAGAGATAAGGGAATTAAAAGAACCCATAATTATGGAAGGCCCAAGGTGTATCTGGGTATGGAGTGTTCAGAGATCAAGGACATTGCCCGGCAAACCCGAAAGACACACTGCACAATATCTGTGTGTGGAAAAAGAAGCCGCCATCTCTCCAGGCAGCATTTGGGGGACAAAGAAAGGAACCATTTTGCAGCTGCTTTGTGGAGGCCAGCAGCTGAGGCGACCAATTCCTGACAAACATGAGTCTGGCCTGAAATATAGGCTCAATAAATATATGCTACACAAAACAGAGTGTGCTTAAGTGACTAGGAGAAAATCAGATGTGGAGTGAGATTTACATAGGAGACAACAGGTTGTGGAAATCCACCTGGCTCTAGCCCTCCCACTCCAATCTGCTGCTTGCAGGACTGGCTAGGAGAGAGGCACCTGGTCGGGAACTTGGAAGGGCGGGGGGGGGGGGGGGGGGGGGGGGGGATTGATTGGAAATTGAACCCAAGACCAGGAAACATGAGGTCTGAAGGTGATGTAGAAGATTAAGAATTGGCTGTCCCACCACACAAGTGGAACCCAGGGGAGATTCCTGGGGTAGTCTTTTAGTATGGACCAGGAAGTACTGGATGCACCTACTTGAAATTTCCAGACCAACTGGCATTCAGTGAAGAGCCTGGAGCCCACCTAAGCCTAAACCCTGCCTCCAGGAATTTAGCCTATGGGATTACCTCTCTCACTCCAGTAATCCAGAGGGTGGTCCTGCCGACCCCATCTAAAACTGCTGAGAAGAGAAGCTGAGAATATTTTGAACTACAATGGAAAGAAGTCTTTAACTTTTCATCAAGATCTTTTTTTTTTTGAAGTCTTTTTTCTATTTTTGTGACCTTAATGATACATGGACATTTATACATATTCATATTTGTTTTTTTCTTATATCTAGCATTTTTGAAGCCAGTTATTTTTCATGGATTAGTTTTTTGTGAACTAGGAGGTTTGATTAGTATATTTTAATTTTGTTTTGTATTTTTATATTTTTTAAAATTTTTACTTTATATATATATGTATATTTATATTTCTCCTACTTGTTGCCCTTGATTATCTCTTTTCCTCTGCTAACAGCCAATCTCTATTGTTCTTTCACTCTTTTAATATTTTACTTCTTCTTCTCTCCTCCTCCCTCATAATCATCACATCCTGTATCACTTCAGTTCTCTCCCTGTCCATTTGAAATCTTAAACCTTTTTGCAAACTTGCTGGGTTTTTTTTTGGTAACGGGGATTGAACTCAAGGGTACTTAACCACTGAAGCCACATCACCAGCCCTATTTTGTGTTTTATTTAGACAGGGTTTCACTGAGTTGTTTAGTGCCTCACCGTTGCTGAGACTGGCTTTGAACCTGCAATTCTCCCGTCTCAGCCTCCCAAAGTGCTGGGATTACAGGCGTTCGCCACCGTGCCCGGCCAAACTTGCTGTTTCCATTGTAGGCAATAATTGATCATATCATTTCTGTTTATTGTGATAATCAACATTGAAGACATCACAGTAGGAACTATTTGGTTTAAGGCTGTATGTTGATTACATTGGTTGTCGTTATTTGTCTCCCTGTAAACAGTGAGTCACTGGAAACCTTCATGAACACTCTAAGTCCACAAGGTAGAAACTCTACTGTCTCAGATCCATACTATTAGATGGATAGACATACAAACAACATAAAAAACCTAGTGAACGAATTGCCCCAAACAAACCAAGATAGTCCAATAACAATCCATTGACACTACCAAAGAAATGTCAGAGAAGTAGTTTAGAATGTATATAAACTGATCTGCGAAGTAAAGGATGCTGTAAGAAATGAAATCAGAGAAAAAATACAGGAAGTGAAAGATCACTTCAGTAAAGAAGCAGAAAAAAACCAAGCAGAAATCCTCAAAATGAAGGAAACAATAAACCAAATTAAAAATTCATTATAAAGCATCACCAACAAACTAGACAACTTGGAAGACAGAACCTCAGGCAATGAAGAGAAAGCATATATTTTTGAAAATGGAGTTGACCATGGAAAGATGTTAAGAAATCATGAACAGAACTTCAAGAACTATGGGATAACATGAAAAGACCAAATTTAAGATTTATCAGGATAGATGAAGGTGCAGAGATACAAACCAAAGGAATGCACAATCTTTTCAATGAAATAATATCAGAAAATTTCCCACATCTAAAGAATGAAGTGGAAAATCAAATACAAGAGGCTTACAGGACCCCAAACATACAAAATTACATACCAGGGCACATTATAATGAAAATGACTAACATACACAATAAGGATAGAATTAAAGGCTGCAAAAGAAAAATATCAGATTATGTATAGGGGGAAACCAATTAGGATCTCAGCTGATTTCTCAACCCAGAACCTCAAAGCTAGGAGGTCCTGGAATAACATATACAAAGCCCTGAAAGAAAATGGATGCCAACCAAGAATCCTATATCCAGCAAAATTAAGCTTCAGATTTGAAGATGAAATAAAAATCTTCCATGATAAACAAAAGTTAAAAGAATTTTCAACTAGAAAGCCTGCACTACAGAACATTCTCAACAAAATATTCCATGAAGATGAAAGAAATTTTTTAAAAAAGTGAAAATCAGCAAAGAGAGGAACTACACTAAAGGAATAGTCAATCAAAGGATAAACTAATTCAAATTAAAAACTAGAAATAAACTCAAGTAATGGGGAATATAAATCATATCTCAATAATAACCTTGAACATTAATGGCCTACACTCATCAATCAAAAGACACAGGCTGGCAGACTAGATTAGAAAACAAGACCCAACAATGCTGTCTCTAAGAGACTCACCTCAAAGACATCTACAGACTGAAGGTGAAAAGATGGGGAAAAACATATCACTTACATGGAGCATGTAAACAAGCAGGATTTTCCATCCTCCTATTAGATAAAATGGACTTTAAGCCAGAATTAATCAGAAGGGAAAAGAAGGCCATTTCATACTGCTTAAGGGAATTATACATCAACAAGACGTAACAATTATAAATATGCCCCAAACGATGGAGCATCTACATACATCAAACAAACCCTTCTCAATTTCAAGAATCAAATAGCCCTCAACACAGTAATACTGGGTGACTTTAACATGCCTCTGTCACCACTGAATAGCTCCTCCAAACAAAAACTACAGAAGCTACAGAAGTAAAAAATAAAATTGATAATTTAGACTTAACACACATATATGGAATATTTCATCTATCAATGACTGAATACACTTTCTTCTCAGCAGCACATGGATCCTTCTCCAATATAGACCATTCTATGTAAATATCACATATGTTGGCATACAACTGTAATATTACCTTAATATAATTTTAGCATCTGTAGGGTTATTTTGATAGCTCCGTTTCCATTGATACTAATTTTTGTGTTCCTACTTTTTTCTTGATTAGACTTGTTTGATTTGTATCAAATTTTAGCTGTATTATTTCTTCTCTATTTTATATATTTCTGCTCCTACTCTTATTTTTCCTTCCTACTACATAATTTGAAAATAATTTGATTGTTATCCTAGCTTCTTTCTGATACAAGTACTGATACAAGTTATAAATGTTCATCTAAGTACTATTTCATCCAAGAGATCCTGATATTTTAAGCTTTATTATCACTTAGTTCAAAGCACTTTTTATTTACTTTTCTTGTGCTTTCTTCCTTGACATGTGATATTTATAAATGTGCCATTTAATTTTGAAATATTTGACGTGTGGGGTTCTATACATCTTAATGTGATTGATTTCTTTCTTTCTTTTTTTTTTTTTTTGATACTAGAGATTGAACTCAGGGACACTCGACCACTGAGCCACATCCCCAGCCCTATGTAGAGACAGGGTCTCACTGAGTTGCTTAGCTCCTCGCTGTTGCTGAGGCTGGCTTTGAACTCGTGATTCTTCTGTCTCAGGCTCCCTAAGTGCTGGGACTACAGGCTTGCATCACCGCGCCTGGCTGATTGATTTCTAATGTAATAAGTTATCCAGAAAACACACAAAATAAATAAATAAATAAACAAACAGAAAGGAAACTCGGGGGAGGGGAGTGTGTGATGATGAGAATCTTCTGTACTCTCTATTCAATTTGTATGTTAACATAAAACTGTCCAAATAAATTGCATTATTTGAAAAAAGAAGATAAAAGGATACAGAAGCTACAGATTGGGGAAAAAAATTGAAAATAACTTACCTGACAAAGAACTAATAATATCTATACTCAAAACTCAACATTAAAAAACAAAACAAAACAATTATGGGTTAAACTGTCTCCTAAAAAAATAAATGGTGAAGTTAGTACTATAGGTTGTGACTTTATTTTGAAGCAGGATTGTTGTAGATGTAATTAATAAACTGAAATCAGAGAGAGTAAAGTAGACCCATAATTTAGTATGACTTGTGTCCTTAAAAGAATAGACACACGGGCTGGGATTGTAGCTCAGCGGTAGAGTGCTTGCCTCGCATGTGTGAGGCCCTGGGTTCGATCCTCGGCACCACATACAAAGCAATAAAATAAAGACATTGTGTCCATCTATATTTAAAAAAAAAAAAAAGAATAGACACACACAGACATGAGGGCAGACTGCCATTTAACAACTGAAGAGTGCAAAGCAGCAATAAGCAAAGAACACTAAAGATTACTGACCATAATCAGAACCTAGGAGAGAGAGAATACTCTCTCAGAGTCCTCAGAAGGAACCAACTCTGCCAACATCTTAATTTCAGACTTCTATACCCCAGACCTGTGAGATAATAATTTTTTGTTGTTTTAAGCTACCTAGTTTGTGATTCTTTGTTATGGCAGACCTAAGAACTAATGAACAAAAGAGACATTTCACCAAAGTGGGTATACATATGGTAAATAAGCACATGAAAATATGTTTGAAATCATTAGTCATTAGGGAAATGCAAATTAAAACCACAATGAGATATCACTACATACATCTATCAAATAACTAAAATAAAAAATGACAATACTCAATGCTGGAAAAATTTAGAAAAATTAGAATATTTGCATCTTGTTGGTGAGAGTATAAAATGGAAAACTGTTTGGCAGTTCCTTATCAAATTAAACATGTAACTACTATACAACTCAGGAACTGTACTCCTGTGCATTTATTCTAGGGAACTGAAAATTTATGTTCATCTATAAATTTCTACACTATTATTCACAGTGGCTTCATTTGAACAGCCCCAAACTGGAAACAACCCAGATGTCCTTCAGTAAGCGAATGGTTATCATGACATGCTTACCATACCATGGATTACCACTCAGCAATACAAAGGAATAAACTAGTTAAAAAGATGTGCAATAATCAGGACCACTATACAGATGATAATTCTGAATGAAAAAAGACCAATTCTAAAAGGTCACATTCTATTTGCATATTTACATAAAAACATCCTTTGAAATGATGGCTATCATGAATTAAGGAGGGAATGGGGGCAGGCAAGAAGTGGGCAACACAAGGAAGTCTTCATATGATAAAAATGTCTACATGTTGACTATCAAAATCAATATCCTGGTTATAATACTGCACCATAGTTGTACAAGATGTTATTAGGAGAAGTTGTATAAAAAATATATGGAATCTTCCTGCATTATTATTATTTTTCTTTTTCAATGCTGGGGATTGAACCCCAGGACTGTGCATATTGAACTACATCCCCAGTGTTTTTTATTTTGAGATAGGGATTTGCTAAATTGCCCAGGCTGGCCTCAAACTTACGATCTTCCTCTCTCAGCCTTCAAAGTAGCTGAGATTACAAGCCACAGACCATTGTGCTTGGTTATATTTCTTCTTATAGCTGCATATGAATCTACGATTATTCCAAAAATTTTTAAAAAATATTTATTTATTTATTTTTTAGTTTTAGGTGGACAGAATATCTTTGTTTTTATGTGGCACTGAGGATCGACCCCAGTGCCTCACGCGTGCCAGGCGAGCACGCTACCACTGCGCCACAATCCCAGCCCCCGATTATTCCAAAATTTTTAAAATTATAAAGTACACAATGAGAAATGTGATAGCAGAACTCTATATTCCGCCAAACTATCCTTCATTTAGAAATCTGTATGGGCCGGGTGAGGAAGAGAAGAAAGGAACAAAATAAATTCAGATTATTTCAGCAAAGTACATAAAATAGGAATCCGGGGAAAAGCAAGTTAAACTGAGTGCAGTGGTGCATGCCTATAATCCTAGCGGCTTAGGAGGCTGAGGCAGGAGGATCCCCATTCAAAACCAGCCTCAGGGGCTGGGGTTGAGCACTTGCCTAGCACGGGTGAGGCCCTGGGTTCAATCCTCAGTACCACATAAAAAATAAATGAATAAGCCGGACACGGTGGCGCATGCCTGTAATCGCAGCACTTTAGGAAGCTGAGACAGGAGAATCCTGAGTTCAAAAAGCCAGCAACCGTGGGGCTGGGATTGTAGCTCAGCGGTAGAGAGCTTGCCTCACATGCATGAGGCCCTGGGTTCGATCCTTAGTACCACATACAAAGCAATAAAATAAAGACACTGTGTCCATCTACAACTAAAAAAAAATAAAAAAAAAAAATAAAAAGCCAGCAACAGCGCGATGCTAAGCAACTCAGCGGGACCCTGTCTCTAAATAAAACACACACACACAAAAATAGGGCTGGGGACAGTGGGAAATCCACTGAGTTCAATCCCTGGTGCCATAATAAACAAACAAATAAATAAAGCTAAAAAAAAATAACAAAAACCAGCCTCAGCAACTTAGCAAGGCCCTAAGCAACCTAGCGAGACTTTTTCTTTTTTAAAAGCAAGATAAATTGTAATAAAAGTTTCATTTTTGAAAAGGTATACTACTAAATAAAATTGCGAAAGTGTATAATTTCAAATATTTTATGCTAAAATGTAATGCATCTCATTTGCAGCTCTCATGCAATAAGATATATTACTTTGTCACCATCACTAAGGAAAAATAAGCAAAGAAAACTGGATCATTTATACAAAATCTAGATAAGATAAAAAGGGAGAGTGATGAATCAAAAGATAGCAAATGATAGAAGTATAAAACAAAGAATAGAAACAAGATAAAAGTTACTCAAGAGGAAAATAAAATAAATGATTTAAATTCCCTTAAGAAAGATTCTAATATTACATAGAAACAATATTCAGTTATAGGCTGGTTTTAAGAAGATATTTAAAATGACTTATAAACTGGACGTGGTGGCGCACGCCTGTAATACCAGCACTCTGGGAGGCTGAGACAGGAGAATCCAGAGTTCAAAGCCAGCCTCAGCAACAGTGAGGCACTAAGCAACTCAGTGAGACCCTGTCTCTAAATAAAACATAAAAATAGGTCTGGGGATGTGGCTTCAGTGGTGGAGTACCCTTGAGTTCAATCCTGGGTACAAAATGACTTACAAAATTTTAAATGGGAATGTCAAAAAAAAAAAAGAGAGCAAAAAAATGGCAGGCAAATATTATAGGGAGAAAGTAGGAATGCCAACTTTTTAAAAAGTAGAAATGAAAAAAATTATATGAACAATGATATTTTATAGTAATAAAATATTAATCTTCAAATAAAAAGAAAGGATATAAATACCATTCAACAAATAATAAATTTATACAGAGAGCTTTGTATCTTTACAAAGAAAGCCCTTTCTTTTCAAATGAATATAGAACTTCTCTTTTTAAAGATAAATTGTTTATTATGCCACAAAGAACATTCCAAAGAATGAAAACTGTATAGGATACAATTCTGAGACCACAATGCAATAAAATTAAATCATCAACAACAAATAAATAAAAGAAAATTAACTACTTAGAGATTCAAAATAATAATCTTTAAATGATCTTGGTTTCAGTAAAAATAAAAATCAAAACAAATCACAGACCACTTAGAAATTAAATCACATTGTAGGGAAGAAGCCTTGTACTGAGAGAGAAATGCAAAACTTTCAATTCTGCATTAAGTCTAAAAATAATAATGAAAATAAATGAAGAATTCAAATTTAGAAGGTAGAAAAAGAACAAACTAAACAACACAGAAGAAGGAATTAAAGAAGGTCAAAATAAAAATAGACGAAAAAAATTAAAGGGCTTTGAAATCGACCGACCAATCAACCGACCAATCAACCAGAGTATTAATGAGAAAAAGATAAAAACTACTGTTATGCTGACATTTTAATAAAAATCTTTAAGAAAATTCAAATATTAATTTCAAAACCTAGATTAAATATTTTATAGTAATATAAGTAACCAAACTATCTCAAGAAGAAACAATGATAATAGAGAAATACCTTCATGCAATAGCCCTAGACCCTGAGGCAATGGAGGTGGAACTCAGTAAACTTGCATAGAGAATTCTTCTGCTATGAAAACTGATCCATAGTGTAGAGGGAGAAATGTTGAAAAGGTAAGTATAATCCTGAAACAAAAACCAAAACCAAAACTATACACTGGAATTTATAAATTTAAGGTCTATGGCTGCATCTAGCCTACAAATGTATTTTATTTGGCCTAAGAAGTTTTAAAGAACTGGAATAATGGTTTAAATTTGTGAGATTTAATATAAAATTTGCAATTTCTAACTTCACATGAAAAAAGGCCAGAAGATCTGATAACCCTGGGTATTCTTGCATTACAAAAACTGCTTGGAGCTAAGTGGCCTTTTGCCAGGCTGCCATGTTATTGCACAATTTTGGATGGGTTGGTGGCATTCTTGCGGTCTACAGTGTGAGTATGCCCCTGGGCCTATGTCAACAGGTTCTCTATCACTTCCTGACTCTGAACCAAATGTAGGTTGCCATTTATTGTTCTGTTTATGCCCTTATTTTTCTCAAAGCAGATAAGTATTTCTAACTCTATCAAAATAACAAAAGAAATTGAATGTTGCATGATTTTATTTTCAAGTTCTTGCTTGGCCCTTGTTAGCACTGAATTTATGTCTGTGTCTTATAGCTTCTATCTGTTTTTCCTATACCAGTTTATTAAAAGCAACCACTTATTTTTTTTAATATCTGCATGGTTTTGCATGTTAGGCATGGGGAAAAAAAGACCAATTTTTTTCCAAATTACCATTTGTTCCAGTAATGACATTTATGAAATTCTTTCTCCACTGTCTTAAAATTCTACCTTTTACAGAGTTCTTACACATGCCTGGTTCTGCTTCTCAAATTTGGAGACCTTTCCCCTTTTCCTGTCTATTATGGCCCACATCAGTATCCAATGCTTTGTTTTAATATAACTTTAGTCTACCAATAATTCATACATGATAGGTTAACATTTCCATCAGTCTTCCTTTTTAATATTTTTAAAAATATTTTTATAAAATCTGTTTTCAATGAACAAGTTAAAAAATACCCTGGTGGGAAATTGATCGAAAACACATTAAATTAATAGCTCATCTAACTAGAGAGAATGGGTCTCACTATAGTTTGAATGTTTCTCCTCTCACTTCAAACTCATGTTGAGATATAATTGTCACTGTAAAGTATTAAGAGTTCTTCCTGCATGAACTAACTCCCATTATCAGTGGAGTTAGTTCCTCATAAAAGGATAGGTTCTGCCCCAATTTGCTTCTCTTTTGTCCTTTTTCTGTATTACCACCATGTTATGATGCAGCAAAAAGGCCTTTGACACATGCCAGCACCTTAATCTTGGACTTCCAGCCTCCAGAATTGACAGACAAATTTCTGTTGATTTAAAATCACCTACTCTATAGTATTCTGTTAGAAGAGCACAAAATAGACTAAAAATAGGGTCTTTATATCCAGGCACATGATAAATTATTGTTTTAAATTGTGCTGTGTGGGTCCACTTGACGAGTTGGGGTCCTGAGAGACGAAGAAAAGGGGGTCCTCGGGGATCGAAGTGGGGTCTCTCAGGATGAGGTTTTGGGGTGATGGTCCGCGGAGTCACTCCACCCAGACTAGGTAAACAGTTGTGCCTGAGCTAGACGCAGAACCACCATTTATTCCAGAAAGTACAGATGCTTATATACACTCCTGGACCAATCAAGGCCCAAAGTTACAAACAAAGGGGTGCTCCCTGTCAAGCGCACAGTCCATTAGTATAGATTGGGGAAAGATGGAAGGGAGGGGGTTGAAGTTATGGAGAGTGCTCCTACAATAAGTCTTTCCATTTATTCTAATCTTATTTCTTTCAATAAACCTGTACAGCTTATTCATATAGGTCTTATATTTTATTTATTCCTATTTATTACATATAGGAGTGGGATTTTTTCCATTATATTTTCTAAATTGGTTCTCCTGGCATATAGAAAAGCTACTGTGTTTTTGCATATTTGTTTTGCAGCCTAACCTTGAAGAAGTTTTAGATGCAGTTAACTGCCTGCCATTTAAATAAATCTTAATGAAGCACCCACAGAACACTTAGTTTTGAGTAGTAAACATTCCAGGAAAAACCGCTTGTAAAACTCATGTCAAGGCAATTGAACATATGACACTGTATATAAGTTTTTAACTTAACATATCCCCTAAGGTAATTATTAAAAACTACATACCACCATATAAAATTTTTGTTTTGGTTACCTGATTTCCAGCTCATCTTTCTGATAACAAACCAACCAGCAAGTTGTCTATCAAGACCCTGCCCAAAAGGGAACATGAAAGTGCACTATGCTTTAGAAGATGTAATCTTTTCATTTTCTAGCTTAACCAAAGGTGGTGTAAGAAATTATAAATAAGAAGCTGGACATGGTGACTTATACCTGTAATCCCAGCTACTCAGGAAGCTGAAGCAGGAGGATTTGAAGTTCAAAGCCAGCCTGGGCAATTCAGTGAGACACTGTCTCAAAGTAAAATTGAATTGGAAATGTAGCTCAGTGGTAGACCACCTCTGGTTTCAATGTCTAGTATCATACACATACACATATGTGTGTGCATGTACTACTACTACTAATAATAATAACAACAACAACAATAATAAAATGAGAAAACCAGGATATATCTCTGTTCTTTAACCAACTACTGTAGGAACCAACTGCAGAAAAGACTGTTCTGTCAGACGTGTTGCTAAAGTTCAGCAATGAACCACAATGTAGCCTCCCTGGGGCTGTACTACAACCATCTGAGCTGGACAGAATTAGGGGGAAGTTCTGGATCTGTACTGCTCTCTACCACATGGGAGGCCAATAAAGTTACACATATATGGATTACTAGATAGATGGGGTAGATTTCACTAGTAAAGAGTATAGGAATTTGCTTTGAATATGCATAAACCCTGGAAGATTTTCAAGAAATTCATAACATTAATAACATAAGTTTGGTGAGCAAACAAGGAATCTAGGAAGGTTTCACTGCCTATATTATTTTGTATCATTTGAATTTTGAATGCTATTAATATCATTTCAAAATAAAATGTTTTAAAAAGTGAAAAACCTAGTGATGTAGACAATATTTGTCTACATCTTCTTATGCTAGAAACAAGAATATTAAAGAACTTAAAGAAGTCTGTGCATATGGCAGCAAAGGATACAATTAAACATATGCTTTCTGCCATATCCATTGTGCACTAGTGAATGGCAAATAGGTCCTCCAGAAAGTATCCCTATGACAGGGAAGAAATACTTCTTAAAACCACTTATATCCCTCTATTCAAATTCTAAATTCATCAAAATTATATACTGATTGTATTCTGTTTGTCCCATCTGACTTACCTAAGGGGAAAGAGTGTGAAAATTTGAGGCCCAGACCCTGGAAAATTTGAGGTCCAGTATCTCCAACAGAGATCCTGTGCTAGGAGGTGTTGCTCCTGAGCACCTAAGCTGATGCTCCTGGGTGACACCAGTGCTGCACTTCCTTCTAAGAATGCCAATCTTTCTATGACTTACATTTCAAAGATTTCCCTCTGAATTTTCAGTCTTATAATCTACTCTGGTATTTGGCTATTAGAAAGAGATTATCAGGGTTCTATCAGGGAAAAGAGTTCCAGAGTTGTAAAATCTTTTGCCTTCAAAAGGCAGAGAGCTAAATAAGACAATTTGCTGGTATTCTCTAAATATTTCTCTAAGTGTATCTTCCTTCATCTCTGTTGTTTGAGTTTAAAGTCTGAGATCATTTTTATCTTTTATTCTCCAAAATATAGTTCTTTTTTCTTTTCAGTTCTAAGAAACTGTATTCTGTCTTTAAGGGTTCTATTTTTCTCCATAGTAACTTGTGTAATATTTCCTTTCTTAATGCTTCCTATTTGTATCCCCTTCCCATTTCCTTTCTTAATGCTTCCTATTTGTATCCCCTTCCCATTGTGTAGAGGAGAATTGGGAGTGAAAAAATGACATCTATTAGAACAGTTATAACCTATTTTTCTATCATAGCTGTACTTTAATCTGGATATTGCCATTTAGTCTCATTTCACTGACCATCCCATTATTTTGATTCCATTTTAAAATTAAACAATATCATAAATTAACCCATTTTATTTTTTATTTCAAAACAGGGCCTTTAAGTTGTCAAGGCTGGCCCCAAACTTGTGAAGCTCCTGCCTCAGCCTCCCCAGTAGCTGAGATTACAGGTGTGCGACACCCTGCCCAGCTTAATAGTCTTTGTGTCTTTCATCCTCCCCATCCCCATTACTGACAATTCCTATACTTCTGCAACTTAGGTCTACCACTGTTTTCTCTGAGTTTGCGCACAGCTTCTCTCTTCACTGGTAATGCCAAAGTTCTAAAATCAAGCCTGAGGTGCTATCTTTGTTTACCGTAATTGAAATTTGTTTCTTGAACATTTTTTTTATTTTAGAAATTTGTCATTTTGATGTGTTTATTCTTACTCTGCCATGTTCCCAGTAATTATTCTCTATGTCAGTCCATAAAGACCTTTTTCCCATTCTTATGTAATGATTAAGTTTCTATTTGCAATTTTTTAAAAATCCCATCAGATCATTCTAAGACTACATTTTGGTGAAAGGGATTCAAGTCTGATGTCTCATATTCCCTTCTAACCTCTATATCCAAGGTATACAGTCTACTAAAATTTTACAAATAATCTGTTTATCAGCTTTTAACTACTGACTTCTATTTAATGTACAGTTTTGAGATTAACTGAGGGTTGAATTCTTTTTTTTTTTTTTTGGTTCTACTAGGGATTAAACCCAGGAGCATTCTAACTCTGAGTTACCCCCAACCCCTCTACCCCTTTTAGCTTTATTTTTGTGACAGGTTCCCACTAAGTTGTCCAGGATGGCCTGGAACTTGCAATCATCCTGCCTCAGCTTCCTAAGTAGCTGGGATTACAGGCATGTGCCACTGCACTTGGTACTAAGGGCAGAATTCTTTTAAGAGCATGTATTGGGGGTGGAAGGAAGAAAACAGAGTAATGGTGAGATAGGAGGAGGATGAAACGGATGAAAACTTATGAAGGAGGAAACTACTTTCCAGTTGAAATCAGTCGTAATTACATAAAGTCAATGAGAAGAAATGGGCAGCAAAGAGCAGTTGCAAATTCAACATGAAATAAACTCTAGGTGTAATATAATACCTGCCTAATTTCAGAAAAAAAGCTGATTTTTTTTTTTTTTTGGTGCCAGGGATTGAACTCAGGGATACTGAATCACTGAGCCACATCCCCAGCCCTATTTTGTGTTTTATGTAGAGGCAGGGTCTCACTGAGTTGCTTAGTGCCTCGCCATTGCTGAGGCTGGCTTTGAACTCGTGATTCTCCTGTCTCAGCCTCCCAAAGTGCTGGGATTACAGGCTTGCACCACGGCGCCTGACTAAAAAGCTGATTTTGTTCTGCAACAAAACATGTTTTCCTCACAACAAAGGAAACCAAAACACAATATGTGAGCAATGCCTATGCCATTCATAACTATAATTTCCTGTGAATGTTTAATTTTCAACATCTTTCAAGATGATGAATAGGCAAGTGAGCCTCTTTATTTAGAGCCAGATCTTAGTTTACCCTGATGGCTCATTGGCTCTTTTTTTTTTTTTTTTTTTAATATTTTTTTAGTTGCAGATGGACACAATGTCCTCATTTTATTGCTTTGTATGTGGTGCTGAGGATCGAACCCAGGGCCCCATGCATGCGAGGCAAGCGCTCTACGGCTGAGCTACAATCCCAGCCCGCTCATTAGCTCTTGATTCTTATACAGGTGCAGAGCACAAAACAAATATAAATTTTAAAAATTTAGTGAGTTCTTCTAGTTACTGCAATAAACAGTACTTACTGTTAGTATAATGTTAATCTGCTTATTTACTTAGATTAACATAGAAAGAGATCATAAAAAATCTTTAGTATGAATTTTTTGGAAAAATCTTTTGACTGGGTAATAGATATGTCAGTTGAAACATGATTATGTCTATTCTAATCCTTCAATAAAACCAAACATTATAAAAAAGGAATTGAAATGATCATTATTTGCAGATGGCAGTAAACAAAAAAGAACCCTATTGAAAGAACAAAAACAATATTAATAAATATACAAAATATGAAAGACACAAAAGAAGATGTTAGGGGCTGGGATTGTGGTCCAGTTTTAGAGCGCTTGCCTCGCATGAGTGAGGCACTGGGTTCGATCCTCAGCACCACATACAAAAATAAATAAAAAATAAAGATATCATGTTCATCTACAACTAAAAAAATGTTAAAAAAAGAATATGTTAATAACTACAAAGATATAGTCCCTTCTTGGTTGCAAAGACACTACATACTATAAAAATGTCAATATTCCTTAAATTTATAAATTTAATGTATATACATTTTAAAAAATGCTAACAGGATTTGCCTTTTGCTAAGACAAAATGGGGATTGGAAAAGCTAATTCCAATTTGAAGGGAAAATGAAAATGAGAGAATAGCCAGATACTCCACAAAAGAATAGACCTTACATACTGACACATGAATTGACAAATTACCGGAAAAAAACAGAGAAATGTTAGTCATTGTTGCTATTTGCCAAATATTTCAGCTTTCTATCTTCTGGGCAAATGTATGACTGTACTTCCTGGCCCCCTTATTGTGGATGAAATGTGACTAACATTTGACAGTGAGTTGTACAGGGAACTGATGTATATTACTTCTAGGCTGAACATTTTATTGATATGTGAGATCATCTAGGCCTCTCTTTCCCTTAGCCAGGGCAGCTGGCAATGTTCCAGATGATGGCAGATCTGTTAGCCTAAGTTCTTGAGTGAAGAGATCTGGAACAGGGCCCTCAGACAATTCTTTTTTTTTTTTTTGGTACTAGAGATTGAACTCAGGGGCACTTGGCCACTGAGCCACATCCCCAGCCCTATTTTGTGTTTTACATAGAGATAGGGTCTCACTGAGTTGCTTAGCGCCTCACGGTTGCTGAGGGTAGCTTTAAACTTGCGATTCCCCTGTCTCAGCCTCCCTGAGTGCTGGGATTACAGGCTTGCGCCACCGCACCCAGCTGCCCTCAGCCAATTCTTGATGGACATTAACCAAAAGGAAGAAAAATTCAGTTAGGGAATTATCAACCTTCATAAGAACAACTCAGCAAAACTGGACATAGACTTAACTATTGGCCCAGCATTTCTATATTTAGGAATTTATCTCTCAGATATATTTGTGCACATACTCAAAGACAAGGGTCTTCATGCAATCTTACTTGTAAAAGTAAGGGCTGGAAGAAACCCTAAAATATGTAACTGGTTAAATTATAGTATATAACCATAATCTAGTATTTTGAAATTAAAAGTATATCTCTATGTGCTGACATGACACAGTTTCCACAATAATTTTACTGAGTAAAAAAACAAACAAAAGAAAAACAAGATTCAGAGCAGTGTATGGCAGGTTAACATCAGTATAAAAAGCATTAAAACAGAAGTTAGTTGTATATATACCTAAATCTCTGGGAGGATGCATAAAAATTTGACATTGGGCCAGGGATGGTTATGTATGCTTATAATCCCAGGTACCCAGGAGGCTGAGACAGAAGGATTTCAAATTCCAAGCCAGCCTGGGTAACTCACCGAGACCCTGTTGAAAAATAAAATTTAAGAGGTTCTGGGGCTGAGGGGATGACAAGTTATAAAGGAGAAAAATACTTTCCAGTTGAACTTTACAGTCAAAATTACATAAAAGCAATGAGAAGAAACTGGCAGCAAAGAGCAGTTCTCATTTCAACATGATATAAACTCTAGGTGTAATATAATATCTGCTTAATTTCATTTAAAAAAAACTGATTTGTTCTGCAACAAAATATGTTTACCTCACAATAAAGGAAACCAAAACAATGAGCAATGCCTGTAATCCCAGAGACTCTGGAGGCTGAGGCAGGAGGACTGCAAGTTCAAGGACAGCCTTAGCAACTTAGCCAGACCCGGTCTCAAAATAAAAAACAAGGGCTGAGGATATAGCTCAATTGGTAGAGTGCTTGCCTTGCATGCACAAGGCCCTGGGTTCGATCACCAGCACCACCAAAAATAAAAAAACAAATAATAAATAAATAAATAAAATAAAATAAAAGATAAAAAGGACCGGGATGTGGCTCAGTGGTTAAGCATCTCTGGGTTCAATCCTGGTACAAATTAGAGGGGGTTGGGAGGAAGAGAGAAAACCTGGGATGTAGCTCAGCAGTAGAGCAGTTACCAAGTATGTGTGAGCCCTGGGTTTGATCTCCAGTATCACCAAAAGCAAAACAAAACAACAACCAACCCCCCAAAAAAGTCTTACCTGTGATTGCCTATAAAGGATTGGCAGGAGACTGATTCTTCACTGAATATCTGCCTATAATACTTATAGTATTTAAAAATATCTGTTTGTACTGCCTATTAAACAGAACATAAAGCAGTATTCCTATGTTATTTGTAAATATTCATAAGGATTTAAAATTTCTGATACTTATTTGAAAAATTACAAGGATTATTATCTCATAAATATCCTATAGCTATCTGTCTTAAATCATTACTTGCTTAGATAAGGTAATTATCAAATGATAACTTTAATTTCTTCTTTATAATCAGACATAAATTCTTTGTTCTGAGTTGTCTAGCATCTTTAGAATGATAGTAAAAATAATGTTAATAATAAAAATTCTTGTCTTATTCTTACTCTAATGAGATTGCCCTTTTTTTAAAAAAAAACTTCATTTTTATTTTAAATGATGTGCTATTTTTTTTATATCTTTATTTATTTTATGTGGTGCTGAGGATCGAACCCAGTGCCTCACGTATGCGAGGCAAGCGCTCAACCGCTGAGCCATAACCCCAGCCCCCATGAGATTGCCCTTTCATGAGTGAACAGAATGTGTGTGGCTAAAGATATTCCATCCCCCACCACATTTACCATACTAAGTATTATCATTTGGATATGAGGTGTCTCCCGCCCCCGCAAAGTTCCTGTTAGCAGGAATATTCAGAGGTAAAATGATTAGATTTTGAGTTATAATCGAATCAATCTATTCTAGTTTGAATGGACTGACTGGGTGGTAACTGTAAGTAGGTGGGGCATAGCTGAAGGAGATGGTCACTGGGAGCTGCCCTGCATTTTCCCTGCAGTGCCTTCCTGCACTCCCTCTGCTTCCTGACCCCACCAAGAGCTGAGCAGCTTTCCTCTGTTGGGCCCTTCCCTCATGATTACTGCCTCACCTTGGGTGGAGAGCAATGGAGTCAATGGTGTAGGGACTGAGAACTCTGAATCCATGAGCCCCAAATAAATTTTATCTCCTCTAAATTGTTCTTGTCAGGTATTTTGATCACAGTGAGGAAAAGCCAACTGAAACACCAAAGAAGTTTCATTTATTCCTGCTAATACACTATTGTTCAGTGAGTTGAAAAATGCATTTCTTGAAGGTAATAGAGATTTTACTTATTATTTTACCAATTCAACATTATTATTATTATTATTATTATTATTATTATTATTATTATTATTATTTCAGTATTTCTCCTTATTCAAAGGTAAGCTATTAAAGACTATTGATGTGCAGCTTTGACTTCAATAGAAAATCTTTCTGTGACTTTTTTTGGTCATGGCAATAGATTAGAATTTTTGAAAGAGAACCTGATTGATCTATTTGGAATTGTATTAGTGAAGCAACTAAATCAAGAGAATAGAAACAGCAGGAAGAACAACTAATATCTGGTTGAAGCTACACAGCAGCCCTTCATCAAGTATAGTCAGAGCAATAAACCATGTGAAATATGGACTCAAGATAAACTTTACATCCCTTAGATGTAAACTAAGAAAAACAAAAATCTATCACTGACAACTGGCAGCACTACTTACTTTGACTGAGCTCCTTGTTTTACATTTAGTTATAGAATAATTTACTTTTGAAAACAAATTATAAGGTTATCTAGTCTTTCATAATTGGTAGATTGGGCATATGGTATCTTTATAGGGCTCTCCTGAAAATACTTCCATGGACTGTACTAATGGCTTTGGCTTAAAATTTCAGGAAAACTAACACATTTGAGGCTCTCATATCTTAAATTCTCTTCCTTGTGTCATGATTTCCAAAGCAAAAGGACTAGACGTTGGCTTAAATAAAATAATGTGCAAGTAAAATCTCTATATTAAGTAGACTATAATGTTCAACTTAATTCTTTGGGTTTTGTCTACTGGTTTAGGTCCAAACTGATTGTTAATGATAAAAGATTCAACATATTAGGGCTGAGATTGTGGCTCAGCGGCAGAGTGCTTGCCTCGCACGTGTGAGATACTGGATTTGATCCTCAGCACCACATATAAATAAAGAAAATAAAGACACTGTGTCCATGTATAACTAAAAAATATTAAAAAAAGATTCAACATACCAGAAACAGTTATATCACTGTAGAACTTCATCTTTACTCAGTGTAGTAATATAATTAATCTAGGAAAAATTACAGAAGAGCAGCTTAACATGAAACTAGAAATCTTTTTTTTTTTTCAAGCAATTCTATAGAATTGTAATCAAAATGAACATTTTGCATAGTGCTTTACAGTGAAACACTAGGATTCACATACCTAAATCCTAGTAGTCTTTATGGTCACCATGGGATGGGTACTGAACTTTCCAATATTCAGATGAAGAAACAGAGAAAAGTCAAACTGGCTGTCCAAACAAAGTATTGGTGAGTGGCACAAGGAACTGAAACCTACATCTAAAACCAAATGTCTTACTTTTCTCATGGGATCCTGTGAGAACCTGTTGTCTTTTACTTTAGTAAGCTTGAACCTAAGCAACCGAGTTAGAATAAACATACCAGTAAAACAATTCCTGTGACTGGTTCCTGTGGGTAGGCAGTTAGCATGTTTATGTACCCTGGGTCATTTTTGTTGTCTTAAAGGGTCAAAAGGGCCAATCATAATTCTAAAATAATTTGGAATAAAATATTCATTTTAAATTTTAAAACAATTTTAGGGGGTTGGGATTGTGTTTCAGTGGTACAGCGCTTGCCTCACAGGCATGAGGCACTGGGTTTGATCCTCAGCACCACATAAAAATAGATAAAATAAAGATATAAAAAAATTAAAAAAAAATTTTAGATTTACAGAAAACTTCCAAGAATTCCCATACTCTTCACATAGCTTCCCCTAATGTTAACTAAAATCTTACATAATCATAGTATGATGACAGGAAAATAAGACTAACAATAATCCTCTTAACTAAAATATAGATTTTATTCAAATTTCATCAGTTTTTCCATTAATGTTCTGTTCTTGTTCTAGGAGCTAATCCAGGATCCTATATCACACTTAGTTATATTTCTTTAGTCTCTTCCAATCTGAGACAAAGACTGTTTTTTTTTTTTAGTACTGGGGATTGAACCCAGAGGCACTTTTACCACTGAGGCACATCTCTAGCCCTTTTTATTTTTTATTTTGAAACAGGGTTTTGCTAACTTGCCAAGGCTGGCCTCGAATTTGTGACCTTCCTGCCTCAGCCTCTACAGGTGTGAGCCACCATACCTGGCTGAGAATTATGTCTTTTAAATTAAAATTAGTCAAGGTTCACTTTTTTTCTGAAAATGTCATGGCATTTCTGGAGATAGCACTGAATGTGGAAGACCTGCCCTGGGAATTGCTGGGTCTGTGTGATGACCAAGGAAATATCCTGAAATAATGAGACAGAGTTACTCTAAAGACAGAAAAAAGAATCATTTTGTAAATAAGAAGAACTGAATGTGATAATCTAAATAGGTCAGTGATACTTAAGACACTTATCCATAATAAATCAACAATCAATTCCTGGAAAAGCACAGGGCACCAGACAGATATCAATATAATTCTGGGGTTTTTTTTTGGCTGGGGAGAGGGTACCAGGGATTGAACCAAGAGGGACTTAACCACTGAGCCACATCTCTAGCTCTTTTTTAGATTTTATTTTGAGACAGGATCTCGCTAAGTTGCTTAGGGCCTCACTAAATTTCTGAGACTGGCTTTGAACTTACAATCCTACCTCACCCTCTCGAGCCGCTGGGCATGAGCCACAATGCCCAGCTACAATTGTTTAATGGTGCTGTTATGAAGGATTTCTTTAATTGTTTTTAAATGAAAGAACTTGAGTTCATTCAGTCTTCAAAGCAAAATAACAAAATTCAAGTATACAAAGGTTATTAGAAGGCACTAATTTTTTTCTATATGTGGACTCCCTTTTCTAACTGGTAGCAAAAAAGTTGCTGAGCTGTGAATGACCCTAATTCAAACTAAGAAACTTGGAGGTTTACAGTCTTTAGACCTCCTTCAGGCTACTCTGAGAGAAGTGGCAAGATAGTCATCTGTAAACTGTAATAAAGCTCTTATTCTTTTTTTGTTTTTTTGTACCAGGGATTGAACTCAGGGGTACTTGACTACTGAGCCACATTCCCAGCCATATTTTGTGTTTTATGTAGAGACAGGGTCTCACTGAGCTGCTTAGCGCCTCGCCGTCACTGAGGCTGGCTTTGAACTCACGACTCTCCTGTCTAAGCCTCCCAAAGTTCTGGGATTATAGGTGTGTGCCACTGCGCCCAGCTAAGAGCTCTTTCTCTTGAAGGTTCTGGGTTGAGAACATTATTAATTCCAGGATTTTACTGGTAAATTCCTTTTTTTTTTTGTGGTGCTGGGATCAAACTCAGGAACTCATCTTGCGATGTACATACTGTACCACTGAGCTATGCTGCTGGGCCCCTGGTGAAGTCTTAATTACCAGAAAAGGCATTGGTTTTTCAGAATTCCTACAGAAGCTTAGAATCCCTGAAGAGGAAAGATTAGAAGCCATAAACTGTATATACTAAAAGTGGAATAAAGAAGTTTAATACAACAAGCACTTTTAGAATGGTAAAAACATTTTCAAACAAATGAAAAACTGAAGAGTCTTTAAAATGAGAGAAAATGTCACCCATGCAGTAGAAATTCATCAGCAGGAAAGGAGAGGGTAAATCAAAGAAAGCCCAAGCCAGAGGCATTAATTCTGCAGGTTCCAGCTTAGCCCCTCCCCCAACTTGGACCATAGGCAAGTCTCAATTTCTCATCTATAAAACCAGGATAGTTATGACATCCCCTCCTGGGGTGTGCTTGACATATGAATGCTCATTCTTGCCACCAAGGTCTCTTTTGGTTTTCTGGTACAAGATTGGTACTGGGGTTACTGTCTAAGTTTTCCTGAATCAGGGGGAATCATTTGAATCTGAACTGTATCTTCCCGGGCTACAGGTGAATTCTTTCTGAAGTGACTGGGGTGGAAGTTTGGGAAATAGTTATCAGTTTAGTTCCATTTCTTTAACAATTTCAGATGCTTAATCTGTATAAATTAAAAGCTTATCAGTTTTTGGATCTTAATTTTGTAGAAGGAAAATTCTATGGCTATAAAACAGCATCTATCAAGCTCATGACTAACTCAGTAATCCTCACATAATTATGAATACAGAAAAGTATGCAAGGTGCTTTTTATGTACTTTTACACTGGTGATAATTACCTGAAATTTCTAGGTATTATAGTTGTAGGCACTGCCTCGAAATCCCTTGTTTGGCCAGGTGCTGTGGTTCACACCTGTAATCCCAATTACTCAGGAGGGTGAAGCAGGAGGATACCAAGTTTGAGGCCAGCCTGGGCAATTAAGTGAAACTGTTTCAAAAATAAAATTTAAAAAGGGCTGGGATGCAGCTCAGCAATAGAGTGTACCTGGGTTCAATCACCAGTATTGTCCAAAAACCAAAACCAAAACTCCCCTCCTTTGTCTACTAGAATCCCCTTGTTCTTTTTTTAAAAAAATCCTTAAGATGATTTTAGGCAGAGGATGGAATAACTGAGTTAATGGGACAGATGAAATATATTACTTCAATATTTTGAGGGAGTCTGGTTCTGCTGATTTTATACTCTGAAAAATTCTGAAAAGGTCATAACCATTCTAGAACAGTGAAGATAAAGAGCCAAGACTTGAAATATCATTAGCTCTGGAAGTTTTCTTTCCTTTATGAAAACATTTTACAAGACCACTACTACTGTTATCATGCAAAGCACTATTATCTTGATTTTACAGATGCACTCATTAGAATGTATGGACTTTCCCCCCTACAAAATAAGGAATGAGATAGGAGCTCAGGCCAGATGAAGACTTAAGTCTTACAAGGGATACTTTCCCAGTAAGATCACTATGTATTTGGGTCAGGTCTATTCCTTGCTTGATCATTTCCCTTAGGGGCTACTTGGCTCTGTGGAAAAATTCACACTAACTTAACTCACAAGAGCTTGGCTTATAAACTATACTCAACTCTAGAATTTAAACAAGGAAATCTTTCTCTTTTGGATGATCCTCTTGCACTAACTGAATTACAGAAAAGAAAATGACATATTCTTAAGAGATGTTTCTATTGTCAGCCTTTTCCCTCTAAAAGGACATTTCCATTTAGGTTGTAATATCAACTACTAGAAACACAGAACACTCCTTTCTTTAGAGAAAGAGATATATAATGGCAAATGTCTCTTGGTTTTCTCCTTTGCTTATGATTAATAAGACTGGCAGAGACTGACGGTGTGCCCTCTTTCCCCCATTCCCCAGTACCCGTTCTCCTTTCTTTACTGAAATTAAGGCTTTTTAGCTAAGCATACAGCTACAATTCCTACAGTTTCCTTGCAGTTGTGCATGTCTGCATGTTTTAGTTCTAGCCAATGTGATGGATGTACATGAAAGTTTCTGGGAATCATGCTTAACAGAGCACTCACAGGTGCCTTCTATCTTCTGCTTCATCCCTTTCTCCACCCTTTCCTTGTAATGTGGATGCCACAATTCTGCTGAATAAGAGTGAGATTTACATCCAATTGGGGAGGTAGGCACAGAGCCAGTAAGAGGGAAATGCAGATAAGAAGTATAAGGTCCCTTATAGTGTTAAACTCCATATCAGACTTGTGCCAACTTTTACAATGAATAAGAAATAATTTTTTAATATTGTTTTAAGTTATTTGCTGTTTCGGGTTTTCTCTTACAGCTGAAACCATCTCATACATTGATGTTCTAATATTTTAATATTCTAACGTTTTGAATATTGATATTCTAATGTTTTAAATTATTTTGTATTCACAAACCCTTCAGAACATCAGACCACAAATCCTAATTTTAGTTCAGAAAAACATGATTTTTACTGAGACTATACATACTACTAGCTTTCTGTCATGGCACCAACATTAGATAACTCATTAGAACAGGAAATTTGACATTACCATGTAATCTTTTTTCTTTTTTGTAGCATTAGGAATCAAACCCAGGGGCTCTCTACCACTGAGCTACATTCTCAACTCTTTTTATTTTGAGATGGGTTTAAATTGCTCAGAATGGCCTTAAATTTGGCAATCTTCTTGCCTCAGCCTCCCGAGTAGCTAAGATTATAGGCATGCACCACCACACCTGGCTATTACAACGTAGTCTTAATGTGACATAGAAAGTAGTCTGGGATCACTAGCAATACACTTATCAATTAACTTCACAGAACCACAGAGTTAAAAACCTTTAGCATTGGTCTAAGGATGTGACTCAGTGATGGAATGCTTGCCTGGCATGTGTGAGACCCTAGATTGAATTCTCAGCACCACAAGAAAAAAAGACCTTCAGCACTAATTAAGAATCACAGTCCAACCATCACCCCACTTTACAGAAGAAACCAAAGCACACAGAGGGTGGATTTTCAAAATGAGTCTGACTTATTTTTTTAACTACATCCACAAATTTGGGTGGAATGTGCTCTGAGGATTGCATTTCTATGTATCCTGTCTCTAAAATCTCATTTATACTACAGAATAAATAACTCTCATCTAAAATGCTTGGGATCAGAACAGTATTGAGTTTCAGATTTTTTTCCCCAGATTTTAGAATATCTGTATACACATAATGAGAAAGTCCAAACATGAGAGTCATTTATGTTTCATGTATACACAGAATGAATCTAATTTTACATAATATTTTTATAATGCCTGTGTTTTGATTGCAACCTGTCACATGAGGTTGTACAGCATTATCCAACTGTCATTGTCAGTGCTCAAAAATTTTTAGATTTTGGAACATTTCAGATTTCAGGTTTTTGGGCTAGGGATGCTTAACCTGTAATATACAGTAATTGGTTATCCCAAAATAAAATACCTAGCTTTTAGCTCATAAAGTTACATAATAACTAAAACTACAGCATGCAACTATAGCATTATATAACAATGTCTGAGTTATATAGAACAGTCAGCAGAAAAATCAGTTACAAGAGAAAAATAGCAATTAAAAATGACAGTGGTGCAACAGTTTGGCTACAATAGTCCCATAAAGTTACAGAGTATTATTCTCTGTATTGAAAGACGTACCAATAATCATGACATTATTCATGCACACAAAAGCAGCTAAACAGAATGATGGGACATGAATCTTCCACATTCTATATTAGAACACCATTCTTTGGTCTGCAGCTACAGTAACTACTGCTTTTAGAGAGCTTTTCTCATTATTTATGACTGAGAATGAGTCATGGGACACAAGTCAATTTTCTTTATTACAAAAAAGGTCACTTCATTCCTTCTTACAGATTGGTCAACATGCCTCTAAGAACCTTAATATAACAAAAAAATAACAAGGATAAACTTTGAAATATCATGCTAAGTGAAAGAAGCCAGTGACAAAGGGATACATATTGTATAATTCCTTTTAAATAAAAGACACAGAATAAGCAAATCAATAGAGACAGAAGACTGGGACAGCTTAGGGTGGGGAGAGTGGGGAGTGATGGCTTAAGGAATGAGTTTTCTTCTTTTTATTTTATTTACTTATTTATTTATTGGTATCGAAGACTGAACTCAGGGGTGCTTTACCACTGAGTTATGCCCGCAGTCCTTTTAATTTTGAGACAGGGTCTGGCTAAATTGCTGAGAATGGCCTTGAATTTATAATCCTCCTGCCTCAGCCTCCCAAGTTTCTGGGATTACAGGCATATGCCATGGCTCCCAGTTCTTGAGATACGATAATGATCATGTACAACCACAAGAATGGGAAGTTATACTCCCTGTACATATGTCAAAATACATTCTAATGCCATGTATAACTAAAAAGAACAAATAATTATTATTTATTTTTTTGGGATGGTGCTGGGGATTGAATCCAGGGCCTTCTGCATGAGGCAAGCACACTACCAACCAAGCTATATCCCCAATCCAACAAAAAAAATTTTTTTTAAATAAAAACAATTTTAAAAATACAATAATAAAAATGTTCTTAAATTGGGATAACATGCTCAATTCTGTGAATATACTAAATTCCAATTAATTTTACACTTAAGTGAGCAAACTATATGGAATGTAAATTATATCTTAATACAGTTGTTCAAAAGTGGGGGGAAGAACTGACAAAACCACCATCAAAAATTTTATAAATATATACACACATATATATTTACATATGTATATATTTATGTTATGTGTGTATATATATATATCCTTAAAAGTTAAGAAAGTATGAAATGTAGTTAAGTAGCAACAATTTTTCACATCATCTGATACCCACTAGAATGAAACCTCTGACCCAGTGCAGCTCAGTAACTAGGCTAAGCCTGGCACTGTAACTGGCCTTGTATTTATGAAAAGGAGAAGACTGAGAATTTCTTGTGTTCACATCTTCCACGGTCCCATCCTTTGTATACAATAACAATAAACATTAGGAAAGCACTTTATTAAAGAAGCTGAACTACATCCACAATAACTCAGAAGTATTCAATGTAATTACCCCACCGAAGCTGAGAAGTTGCAGGTAGCCAAAGGCTACACAGTAAATAAACAGGGTTATAACTTGATCAAATTCCACATGCTTTTCCCTACATCATTCTACTTTTTTGCCTTTATGAAAAAAATCTGGAATTTACTATTCAAAAGAAAATATGCTTAGGTTTTTAAGAGAGTTGGAAGTTAGCTTGAATAAAATCTAAATGCAGGTTCCACTGATTTCATTGCATTTGTGGGAAGTTATCTTAGTCAGAAGAGTACTGAAATTCCTTTGAGAAGTCAGTTTTCTTCATCTTTATAGAAACTTTTAAGTCATATCATACCAAAAATGTCAGAAGAAAAATCAAAATAACAATCTCAAATCTAATAAATGCAGAATTTAATTGTAATTTAATTTCATTTAATGAAATTAAATGAAAGTAGGAGTTAATTTATCAATACTTTTTATCAAAAATTTTCATCTCTATAAATTCATACTGAACAATACATGGCATATAACAGATTCTCAATAAATGAATTGTGAATAATGGTAGGGTAATAAATCAAAGCAGAATACTGGATAAAATCACTGAAATATTCTTAAAAAGGCAAAAACTACTCCTTTTTTTTTTTTTTCCTGGTAGAACGTACAAGCTTTGTGGCCTCCAAAGAGCAGGGTACTATCTATTGTGGTTCATCAGTTTCTAGCTCTATTATCCCCTCCCCTCCCCCATGTTACAAACAAGAAAAGAGGACAAAGAATGAAAGATGACATCCAAGCACAGTGGGCTTCTGGCTGCTTTAAGGGAGGGCTAAGAAGCAATCGAATTGAAACAGTCTAAAAGGGTTCTTCACAAAAAGGAAGTGCATCTTCCTCACCTGGTAGATTAAATCAACCCTTCTGCTCAGCACCTAGCACAATGACTTGTATATAACTAAGTATTCCATATCTATGTTTAATTCACCAAATAGAAAATGTAATTTTTAGCATTAAAACCATTTTAAAGCTCAGATGAGGAATAATCAGTTTTCATATTTAGCTCAACTGATTAAAAACAATTATACTGATTTTGTCTATGGTCTTTTTTGTTTGTTTACTTTTTGTGGTGCTAGGGACAGATCCCAGGGCCTTAAGCACGCTAGTTAAGCACTTTACCATTGAGCTATATACCTAGCCCTTTGTCTATGGTCTTTTGAGACATCCCTTTCTAATGGCATTCTTTAGTTTTCAGAAGACAGTGTTATTATTTTTAAGTAAACAGTGTATTCACAGCAAGGGTTTGCCTATGGAGAAATCACACTAAGCACATATTTTTTTTTTGGTACTGGAGATTGAACTCAGGAGCACTCGAACCCTGAGCCACATTCCCAGCCCTATTTTGTGTTTTATGTAGAGACAGGGTCTCACTGAGTTGCTTAGTGCCTTGCTGTTGCTGAGGCTGGCTTTGAACTTGCGATTCTCCTGTCTCAGCCTCCCTAAGTGCTGGGATTACAGGCTTGTGCCACTGTGCCCCGCAAGCACATACTTTTAATGGACTTCTCACATAATATAATTAGAGGTTGTCTAGCGATGGTTAAGCTAAGAACACTGATCTGTTTAATTTTCATTTGATACCAAGGTTACTTTCCCCAGAACACAAGGGTTCAGAAAATGTATAAAAAGTCTTAAGGTAAAATGCAGCAGGACAAATAAGTAAGGCTTTCTTTATTCAACATTTTTATTTAGTAATAAAAAGTGAAGATACGAAGTTAAACAAAAGGTATTGTGAGAAACGATGATCACGAAACTCTCTCCCAGAAAGTAAAACTTAAATAAAAAGAACAATATTCAATGAAGAATTCCTTCAGCCTTAAAAATATTTAAGCATTAATTCTATAATACACAATTGTTATTTCTTTTCTTTTCTTTTTTTTTTTTTGGTACTGGAGATTGAACTCAGGGGTACTCGACCACTGAGCCACATCCCCAGCCCTATTTTGTGTTTTATGTAGAGACAGGGTCTCACTGAGTTGCTTAGTGCCTCGCCGTTGCTGAGGCTGGCTTTGAACTCGTGATTCTCCTGTCTCAGCCTCCCTAAGTACTGGGATTATAGGCTTGAGCCACCGCGCCCGACCACAATTGTTATTTCTTTACACACAATTTCCCCCAAACACTGACAATACTTTATGGATACACACACATACATATACATACACCCCTCAGCAATTGATTGATAGAAAGCACATAAGAGAACACAATAAAAAGGCACAGCATGCCCTATGGTTTTCATTTGTCTTTACAGGTCATTTGTACTGCATGGATCTGATGAGTCAAGCTCCTTTTACATGAAAGTTTTAAAGACAAATTAAAATGGGGGAAAGAAAGGACTAAAAAGAAACTTCAGATCAGACTGTATTCAAACTGGCATGCCCCAACGGTATGAGTCCTAGCATAATTACGAATTTGGAATCACTAGGCAATATTTCTGAGAAATAATAAAAACTGGGCAAGTGAAGTTCTTTATTATAGAAAAAATACTCTTAATTTCAGTCAAGGGTAGGGGCAGAGGTAGTATAAGTAGAGGAGCAGAGTTCATTTTGTAATCTAAAAAGCTTTAGATCAAAAGTTTAACTCTCTAAGAATAATATTTTGCTTAAGAAGCCAACAGTCTAGAAAAAGATACTTAAATATGATCATCACTACTTTGCTTTCTCTTGACAAAATAAAATTTAAAAACAATGTCTTCTGCTGTATTTATTTCTTTTCCTTCCTTCCTTCCTTCCTTCCTTCCTTCCTTCCGTACTGGGGATGGAACTCAGGGGCACTCACCACTGAGCCACATCCCCAGCCCTATTTTGTGTTTTATGCAGACACAAGGTCTCACTGAGTTGCTTAGTGCCTCACTGTTGCTGAGGCTGGCTTTGAACTCGCGATTTTCCTGTCTCAGTCTCCCAAAGTGCTGGGATTACAGGTGTGCACCACTGTGCCTGGCTAGTATGTATTTCTTTACAAATTTTTCTTTATTCCAGACTCTGGACTATTTAGAAACTTAGTGATATTTATACCCTGCCAGAGATTCTAGTCTGGCAGATGAAAGGATTAGATATTCAGATGCATTAAAGGAGGAGGGCTGGGTCAAACCAACTTTGGGAATCCCCTGACTTTTTATCCTAATCTAATTATCTTTTCTCTCTACTGCTTGATTTGAGTGTATGAAAGGCTTTCAAGTATCTCCACTTTTAACTTCAAGAGGTACTATCTCAGCTATAATAGAAAAATAATCATTCACATATTGCTATAGTACTCAAAATTTTTCAATGTCTCATTAAAACAAGATTAAATCCTCAATTCAATGAACTCTTATTTTGATTAAAATTTGTTATCTTTTATCAATGACATAATAATATAAAGTTCTATGGTAGCCTCTCACACAAACTATATTTCAGGGTAACCCCAAATAGCCCTGATGAAGTAAAAATTTTCTTTACAGAATTCTTGCTAATAAATGTGGAAGAGATGACAGAACAAGAAAAATAATTTTGCCACCATGGATAAAATACTTATACCGATGTCACCATCAATGGGGTCTTTTCACAACACAAGAAGTAGGATAGCCAGACACAGCAGGCCTCTAGATGTGATGCATATTAAGAACCTGGTAAGCATTCTTGAAAAAAATAGACAAACTTAAATTTGACTTTAATCAAGCTTCTAGAGTTAACTCCCATTTATAGGAAATATAAGGAATGGAGCAACAATCACAACCATAATGAAGCAAGTGGCCAAATCACAAATGTGAGAAGGTTCACAGGATAAGTGACCCAGTTCCTGCAATGAGTCCATGACACAAAACAAAACAAAAAGAGGAGGAGGAATTGCCCTAGATCAAAATAGACACAAGAGAGAAAATGACCAATGTTATCTGTAGACTCTGGATCCCACAGATCTCTAAAAAAGATTCTTAAGTAAATCAGGCAAAGCTAAATCAGGTCTAGCTATGAGATGACACCAAGAATTAACTGTTAATTTTATTAGATGTGAGAATGGCATTTTGATTCTATAAGGAAATGTCCTTATTTTTTAGAGATGTGTACAGAAGCATGGAAGGGTTAATATCTAGTTTGCTTTAAAGTACTTCAGCAAGGAAAGATGAAAGAGAAAAGGATAAATGAAACAAATATGGCAAAAACCTTGATAACTGTTGAATCTGAATGATGGGCATATGAAGATATTTAGTGCTACTCTCTACTTCTGAGTGTCTACAATTTTTCATAATAAAAATTTCCAAAGAGGAATTTCAGTAATAGAGAAGTCAGAAAAATAGTATAGGTAAATCTATTAAATAATATTAATCTCAAGTAGAGAACAAAGGAATCAATGAAAAATTTTACATGTTGGCTAATTATGTAGAAGTGGAATGAGTTATATGGAAAATATCAATTTTCTTCTTGTATAATATGGCCAGACAGTTATACAAAATAAATACTGTTTTATTCCTGAAATAGGTTAATTCATTGAAAAACAATCACAAAGAACAAGCAGTTTTGCAGCATATATGTTTTTAAAAAATGCCTTTTAGGAAGGCAGTTGTGCATCCCTCCTCTCAGAACTGGTCATGCTTTTATATACAAAGTTCTAAATAGGTGGTGGTAGCAAATTGAAATAGAGAAAATAGAGAAACAGAAAACAGATGTTACAGCTGGATTCTGAACTGAATGCTGTGCATTTTTCTTTTTGTGTAATCATTTGATTAATTTTCTGAGAACCTAGGGCCTCCTTCATATCCCTCCTGAAATAGTATCTGAATTTTTATTATGCAACATTCACAATATATTACACAGATAATGCTGACTAAGGTTCTCTGGAGCTCAATTTTCAAATTATTTTTCAAGTGGTTCAAAGTGAACCAAAAAGAAAATCAATAGACGTCTTGAAACATTTTCAAAGCATAAAACATTTCATTTCTAAAAAAAATAAAAGCAGTGTTCCTTAATCTTTTGTAAGAGTTATGAAACCTTCTGAAAATCTTCCTATAGAAAAAAAAATCCATATATTTTTTTCAAAGGCTCTGAAGGCACCTGTTAGACTACTCTTGTAATATGTTCTCATGGGTAGATAACTCTAAACCTAATACAAATTCATCAACCCAATACTACAGCCCTTTCATGAACTGGCCCAGGTTTTTAAACCTCTTTTTCCACCATTTCCCTAAATCATACACTTCAGTCAAATTGTATTATTGTGGCTGTGAAAAGATGCCTTCCTATCTTTGTTCTTGACACTTCCACTCCCCAACCATCTGATAAAAATCTGTCCATCTTTCATGATTTGTTTCAAGGAATATTACCATGAAATTTGCCTTAATTCCCCAAACATTCCTTTAAACTTTAGTTTTTTGTCCTTCTATATTTCTAATACCTTTGAGTATTTTGTATCTTGGTCTGCTGAATATCTGTTTAATATATGATTCTGTGTGACACAGCAGTGAAATAGAAATTTATCACCAACAAAGTTCTTACTTCCTATAGTGGGTTGATTGGTACCTCCCAAAAAGATAGTCCATATCTTAACTCCAGAAACCTGTGAATAAAACTTTATTTGGACAAAGAGTCTTTGCATATATAATTAAGAATCTGGAGATGAGATCGTTCTGGATTATTTGGGTAAACTATAAAACCAAAGGCAGTGTCTTTATAAGAGGGAGAAATAGGAGAAGGCCACAGGTAGACATTGGCAGAACCTGGAAGAAGTAAGGAAGCATTCTTCCCTAGAATCTTTGAAGGGAGTGTGGCAGGTAGCCTTGCTGACATTTTGATTTATGACTTCTGGATTCCAGAATTCTGAGAAAATAAATTTCTGTTGCTATAAACCACTAACTTAGTGACAATCTGTTATGACAACCCTAGAAAACTCATACACACCCTTTGATCCATTCTAATTCTAAAAAGTCATTTTTATTTGCTTCATTTTTATTTTTGGCAATAGTTCTGCAAGAGTATTAGAAGAGATAAAAACATGGAGATACCCTCGAAATCTCTCCTTATTTTTCAACTATTCTCTTCAAAGGTCATCAAATGAGACAGGTGATGGGCATTGGAGGATGAAGGCCTGGCTTCTAAACCAGGCCCTTGAATGTGAACCTGAATAGGTTATTTTTTTCATCTTTAGTTTTATCATCCATAATGTTTTGAGGATTGTTGTAAGGAGTAAATAAGAAATACATGTAAAGCTACAGGCAGGAAATGTTTTCAGTATAGGTTAACTAATGTAAAAGATGATTTCTCAGTATACTATATTACCTTAATTAATATATTGCTTTGTGATTATTTTTTTTTTGATACCAGGGATTGAACTCAGGGGTACTGGACCACTGAGCCACATCCCCAGCCCTATTTTGTTTTATTTAGAGACAGGGTCTCATGAATTGCTTAGCAACTTGCCATTGCTGAGGCTGGCTTTGAACTCGCTAACCTCCTGTCTTAGCCTCTCAAAGTGCTGGGATTATAGGCATGTGCCACTGCACCAGGCTTGCTTTGTGATTTAAAAAAAATCTTTCTCACTACCACAGACGTCCTTCTATCCTATTTCTGGAGATAATCAACAAGTTTTAGTAAAAAAATTAGCTATAACAATGCATGAAATTTCCAACACATTTTGGGGGAGTTTTGCAACTTCTTTTATGCTACAGAGGAAGAATGAGAGCCTACACTTTGATTTCCCTACCCGCCCATTTACCACAAACTACATTAACTGATAACTTGATGTTTCATTATCTGCTAAACTTTTATTCAGTTCAAGCTTAAGAGATTATTTGCATGTGATATTTGGATGTGATATCTAGATTCTTTTTTTTTTGGTACCAGGGATTGAACTCAGGGGCACTCAACCACTGAGCCACATCCCCAGCCCTATTTTGTGTTTTATGTAGAGACAGGGTCTCACTGAGTTGCTTAGCGCCTTGCTGTTGCTGAGGCTGGCTCTGAACTTGCGATTCTCCTGTCTCAGCCTGCCAAAGTGCTAGGATCACAGGCGTGTGCCACCGCGCCTGGCTGTGATATCTAGATTCTACTGCAAGTTTATACTACAGAGCATAGTTTCAAATGTTCAGATGTGGGAGGTAATTTTAAGAGATACAGAAAGTTCATAAAGTTTTTTGGTTTGCTTAGATAAACTTTACAAATACAGGTAATGCAGCACCATTCAATCTTCAAATTTGGAACAAAAATTTTTTGGGGGGACCAATGATTGAATCTAGGGATGCTCCCCACTATATCTCCAGCCCTTATCATTGTTTTATTTTGAGATGGGGTCTTGTCAAAACTGGCCTTAAACTTGCAATCTTCTTGCCTCTGCCTTCTGAGTCACGGGGATAACAAGGCATGCACTAGTATGCCCAGCTTGAAAAAAAAATTTTTTTAAGGTAACATAAAACATAGTGATAGACTGTGGTGAAACCATTAATTTTGAAAATAGACAATATTATCATAATGAATGATCACATTACTTGCAGTGCCACATTGGCATTTCTTTTACTCTCAAACTACTATGACATGCTAAAAGAAATGAGGAACTGTATCTGATACAAGAACCTGCCTAAGAAAGAAAATATAAAGATCAGATAAAATGAGATAGATTTTAAAACAACACACAAAATTAGCCTTTTATTGAAGCCTACACTTTATATAGGAGCAAACATTATGATATGAGGAAAAATTTTAATTCTTAATGACCAAAACTTTAGAAGATGATGATGACCATGAAAAGAACAGGCAAACTTACCTTTAAGAAAAGCTAATCAGGAACTTTGAAAGCAAGTAAACTATAGTTACTTAGAATATAAAAACATTCACCTTTATTTGTAAGCAACTTTAATATACTTAATACTGAATCCATAAAAATTCAAGTTGCATTAAACTTTTCAGAACAAATTAATAACATGAAATTCACTTGTAATGCTATCTAAGAAGTAGCTTTCTTTCCCTTGCTACTACAGGCTAGCTCTAGCCCTTGAAGCAAGCACCATGGAGGCCTGATGCAACTGTCTGGTGCCAGACTATCCTTAGGGCAGATGGAGGGCACAGGCTGTCTTTCCCAAGAGTGGCCAACCAAAAGTAAAGCCACTGGCCAGCTATTCATGTGCCAGCTGGCACGGAACAAGTGTCTGGTTCCTACCTCCAGCACAGAAGAGGCTTAGCCAGCTGGCTTTCAAAGGACTGCACTAGTTGGAGTGTTCACAATTTCTTTCAAACCATCTGGCATTCTTTTAAGAACCCTCAATTTACCCAACACTATACTCTTGAGGTCTGAAATGCTCAAATT
Organism: Geosciurus inauris; assembly: GCA_004024805.1. NCBI lineage: Eukaryota > Metazoa > Chordata > Mammalia > Rodentia > Sciuridae > Geosciurus > Geosciurus inauris. The sequence goes on from PVHX01001999.1 coordinate 42,790, forward strand.
ATTTGAAGAGTCCCTACTATCTAGATAAGAAAAGAAAGAGGGAGGGTAACTGCTAAATTAACTTACAGAAACAATTTCTAAAACTAAAAATTATTCTAAATTTTAGCTTATATATGATCTTGTAATCATCTTCCCATGATTATTAAGCAAACTTCCAGAATGAATTCAAGACCAAAAATAAAGGAATAAGATAAAGCAAACATTTCAACATGCATAAAAGCATACCTTAAGGCTGGCAGGACCTAGTTCCACCCTGAACTTTTATAACCTGTCTGTATTCTTCATGTGGCCCTCAAAGTAGATATTTATCTTCCTAGCTAGCTAGTATGTGAGAAGACCAAGTGTCTTATAGTTACTTTAAAAAAATCTGTTTGATGACATATTGAATGTTTTGAAAGTTTAAGTAAATATGAAATAAAAAAAGTTAAAAGTTAATGCGGAATGACATGAAGAAGGAACTTCACCTCTAAGCAAGCCAAATAAACAAAGAACAGGATATAGCTTGAAATAAAAGTATTTTATCAAATGATCAAAATGATTTATCAAATGACCCAAACTGCTGGGAAGTGCTATAGGGTGCTCATTTGTCAACTGTAGATCATTTTACCAACCAATCAAACAGGATAATCTGCAGCAAAGAGGCAAGGAATCAGGAAAAAAACTTAAAACCAAAAATAGCTGAGTCATATTCATAGCCAATATATCCTAGGAGACACAGTATTCTGAACAAATATATTAAAGAGTCTAGGTCATAGCCAAATATTATAAATTGGAGGAGGCTGCAATAACAATAGTTTTTCACCAAGTTCACTGCCATTCCAAGCACTGAATTTGCCATTTCACATGTTATCTCATTTGGCTCACAGAACAAGCAAAGGTAGTGGCTACCTCATTATTTCCATCTTAGAGATGAAGAAACAGAGAGGTTAAGAAACCTGCTCATAGTTACTTGTTAAAAAGTAGAAGAGGTGGAATTCAACTCCAAGCAGTCTGATGCTGGAATACAGATAGAAAACTGCCAATATTAAACTATCCATAGGAAAGAAGGAAATGGAACCTAGGGAAAAATTCAATCACGATATAGTACTTATGATTTTTCCGACTCTAAGTGTAGCAAAAGGTGGTAATTAAAAAACAAGTGAAAATGTATTTCCTTATTAGAAAAAGTTAAAAAGCAAGAGCTATTTTACTAGTTTAAAAATGTCAATTGTGCCCTTTTGCCTATACATTGAGTAGGTACTTGTGCTAGCAGCTATTCTAAGGAACAGAGTGGTAAACAGTACAGATGAGGTCCCTGACTTCCTGGAGCTGACATTCCAGGGGCATAAGTGACAAAAAGATCAATAAACAATAGATTTCAAAATGTGACAGGTACTACAAATGAGGTAGGGAGGAAATGTGCATATCTCATGTGAGACTGTAACTATGCAAGTAAACAGGAGGAGATGAATGGGAGGCAGGGAAAGTTGTAATTTGTTTTGTTTTTTTTAAAGATGAGCAACATGGGAGCATGTGGGAATGCTGACATGGATATATCCCTGGAGAATTGATGATGTGAGGCTCAAATGTAGGAATTGGGAATTATGAGGAGGTATGAGGTAAAGAAGGGATGAGGAAGAAGACAGTGAGATGGTGTACATGTATGTAGATAACTTTGGAAAATATAAGCTACTCCACAGGCAAAAAGAAAGAAAAAGAGCTATACCAAGATACATTAGGAAATGTTAGGAATACCACAGATAAACTGGTGACCCTAAAATCTTCTAGAATGGAAAGAAAAAGGGATTAGGGATTAGAATGCCACTGAACTTCCCAATAGCAACACTGGAAGCTTACAATGAAACAGTGCTTTCAAAGAGGCATATTAATTTTCAGTCTAAAATTCACCACTGAACTAGACCACCATTCAAATGTGAGGGTAAGATGAAGACATTTCCAAATATGAAAATTCTAAATTCAGGAAGGAATTTCAGACTTTTTAAGTTCCCTTTCTCACGAAGTTACTAAGGAATGAGGAAGACACAGGATCTAAGAAATAGGAGATGCTACACAGGAGGATGGCAAAGGGAATTCCCAAGATGATGACACAGGGAACTCCTAGGATGATGGCTATGCATTCTAAGAGCAAAACAATGCAAATTGGAGTAGGAAAGGGAGGGCTCCAGCAGAACTATCTTCCAGGAAAAATCAAATGAAATTGCAAGGGTACCTATACTGAAAGATAATGAGTTTTGTCATAGTTAGAGGATGAATTAGTGACTGATACAAATATAACTAAGCAAATGAAAAACAAGAAGCAATTACTTAACTGAAGAGAAATAAAAGTTGTACAAGAAGAAAATATAATAATTGTACTCTACATGGTTCATCTGTGAACAATAGGCATAGTCATGGTCATAAAAATACTAAACACTGACGTAACTGGAAACTGTGAGTACCAGTGAGGATAAAGGATAGTTATATGGAATAGCTAAATCTTCAACCTCCAAAGTACAAATCCGTTTTTTCCCCCAAAGGTAAAAAAACTAAGAAATAGTAGTATGAAAATTAAAAACAAAATAAACAAGGAATACCAAAAGTAACTGATAAGAGTTGGCAGAGTTTGAATCATGTGAAATTGCTTATTCTTAAATAATTTCCCAGTCTAAAAAAAGAATTTTATCTGATGCAAGCTAATATGTTACAATAAAATTGCTATTGATTTTAAAATAAAAACAATTATTAATGAAGAATGTTTAATGGAAAAACATTCTATTTTTGTCAGCAGACATTGTTGGCAGGATTATGGATCCCAGTTTTGGATAACAAGAAGTTACCATGTATTCAACTACACCATAATTAATATAATAATATTAGTATTCTAATGAATGTAAACGACACATTTACTACTAAAACAACATTTAACATAATTTAATCTATTTCAATGTTATAGAAGTCACTTCAGAATTTTTCTTTGATTACCATACTACAGAAACATTAGACTCTAGGTTGGTAAAGTATTTGATTAACAGAATGCTGAATAACAAGGTCAGGCTGTGTTAAGGGTCCTTTGTTGTGCTTGCTACAGCAGCACATATACTAAAACTGAACTATACAGAGAAGATAAGCATGGGCTCTGCACAAGGATGACATGAAAATTCATGAACGTTCCTTTGCTGATGTAAAAAATAGCTAAGTCACTCTTGCAAAATTAAAGTTCTATGAAATTGCAGTACTATACAAGACTATTACAGTGATAATTCTGGTTATAGTTTATCTCAAACTCTTTTTGTTTTGTTTTAAAAGTACTTCTAAAAAATGTCTTATGCAGGCAAGACAGGCAGTTTATCAGTGACATAGTTTTTTTTTAGTTGTTGATAGACCTTTATTTTACTCATTAATTTATATGTGGTGCTGAGAATCGAACCCAGTGCCTCAAAGATGAGAGGCGAGTTCTCTAGCACTGAGCCAGAACCCCAGCCCCAGTGACATAGTTTTAAAGTTAATTTACCCAAGCTAAATTCATTGATATTTAAATTTTATTTAAATAGAACATCATAAAACCCAAGCTTCTCTAATTAAAAAAATGCCAACTTTTACTAGTTTTAACTCTTACAAAAAAAGAATTGGGTAGCATAAGGTAAGAATTTTACCAAGAATAAAAGATCCTGATCCAACCAATGGAAAACTTCCCCTTCAATCTAGAGAGCAAATGTTTTAAACACAGGGAATATACATAAACAGATGTTGTGGAGGTTTACATTTCATTTTGCACCCCAAACTACTAGGAACTAAAATACACATGATTCAAAAATAAATAATCTTAGGGCTGGGATGGTAGCTCAGTGGTAGAGCACTTGCCTAGCATGTATGAGGCACAGGGTTCAATTCTCAGCACCACATATAAATAAAATAAATGTCCATCTACAACTAAAAAAATATTTTGCCCGGCGCAGGGCCCCACGCCTGTAATCCTAGTGGCTCAAGAGGCTGAGGCAAGAGGATCATGAGTTCAAAGCCAGCCTCAGCAAAAGTGAGGTGCTAGGCAACTCAGTGAGACTGTCCCTAAATAAAATACAAAATAGGCCTGGGGATGTGGCTCAGTGGTCAAATGCCCCTGAGTTCAATCCCTGGTACCCCCTCCCCCAATAAATAAATAAATAAATAATCTGAGAACATGGAGCGCACCCAACTATTCATGCTATCCAATATAAATTCCTCTTAACTTTTTATTTATTTATTTATTTTGCTGGGGGAGTACCAGGGATTGAACCCAGGGGTGCTTAACCATCGAGTCACATCCCCATTGCCCCCCCTTTTTAACCTTTTTAAAATTTGAGATGGCCTCGCTAAGTTGCTGAGACTCATATCTAATTTGCGATCCTCCCGCCTCAGCTTCCCCAGCCCCTGGGAGTATAGGCTATGCCACCACACCCAGCTGCTATTTTTTTTAACTTCCCCTATTTTGAATTAAAATGTCATAATAAAAATATTTTGGAAGTGTGTTTTTGCAACTGAATTTACCTAATTTCCCATCACTCTACAAAAGTAGAAGGGTGAAAAAGAAACTGAAAATTATCCAACACAAGTATCTTCTAAGATTTAAATAACCTGTTTAAAAAAATAGCAAGGGGATAGATGGTGCTATCACAACTGCCTCCTTTTAATTGGTCTACATCAACTGTAAGTCCTCATAACTTTACTGTAACTCCTCATAACTTTAACAAGACAACAAAGTCAGACAGGCAGTCCTACCCAGCCAATATCTATGGGAACGTGCAGCGCTTCTTCCTTCTGTCTCTGGGAAAGAGGACAATGAAACAAGGTGTTCTGTTTTCCAGTAGTCCTGTAAGAGGAGCCATTGAGCTGGGCTGCACAACCAGACAACAGAATACAGGAAAATTCAGATCAAAGGAAGGGCGCATGCCAGGGTAATATGCAATAAAAATCTTTGCCAAAGCATTAGGAATTTTTTAAAAAGCAAGGAGGTGGAGAGAACCTGCTGGACCACCTTCTTAACACAGAGGCAGGAACGAAATCTGCCCATACTGGGGATTCCAGAAAACAGTGTCCTAGATATATTGGAGTATTCCTACAGACGTGTTCTCAAGTATAAAGACATACTATAAATGAACTGAAGCCAGAAAGCAGTGTCCGATGCGTTGGAGTATTCCTATGTACACACATATATTACCATTAACTAACCCCCCAAAAGCAAAGTATTCTAAATATACAGCTAGAAGATAATACAGATGTATATTTCCAATTAACGAAAACCACCGGTTTTACAATAAGAAACACAAAAAAACTGCTGTTTGAAAATAATACCATAGAACTCAGTAAAGGTGTGAAGTTACTTTTTTTCTTCTTCTTCTTCAATCCCCCTTTCCCCTTATATCCTTTTTGATGATCTCAGATTCTCTCATTTCATGGGTGTCTCTCTCTCTCACATACACCCCAGCAGGTCTCCGGAAACAAAGAAGGCTCCTCAATTCTCTGGCCTGTGGGAGCACACCTCCCCCAATGATGAGGCCACCATATGACTTTCATTAATGAGTAAGCCAAGGAGAGAGGTCTCAACGCAGACCACTGCCATGCACACTATGACAACCAGGCACGAGCCAAACACCACAAAGAAAGCGCAGGAGAGGATCGGGACCAGGAAAACACTGCCACGCCGCGTCCCCCACCGAGCGTCCGCACCACCAGCACCTAGGCAGCCGTCCTCGACATCCTCCTCCTCGCCTCCCTGCGCATTCCCGCAGCCTCCCACGCCCGGGGACCCAACGCCAGGGCTCTGGCCCGCGGGTTGTAAGGGGGGCCGCGAACCTGCCCTGGGTGACCTCCGGGTGACAGTCCCACGCCGCCCTTTGTGCAGGATTCACCGCTCCCCGACCCCGGGCCGCGCCGAACCCTTCTTCTGGTTCCTCCCCGGCCTGAGGCAACTGTCTCAGCCCTCCGCCCCCCGCCCGGCCCGCCGAGGCGCCCCAGAGTGTATAGGGAAGGCTGACGGGGCCCGCGGTCTCCTCAGCATCCCGGACCCGGACCCGCCCCGTCCCTCAAGACCAAGCCCGGGGGCGGCGGCCTCGGCGTCTCGGTCCTCGCTCGCTCACTTACTCGGGCGCGCCGGCTACTGCGGCGGCGGGCGTGCGGGACCGTCAGCGCCCGGCAGAGGGCTGCGGGCTTCGGGCAGCTAGAATCCGTCGGGACCCAGCGCGGCTGAGGTGGCGACTGCAGACTGCGCTTGGCTGCCCCCAGTGAGGGGCGGGCCCGGCGGGGGAGGGGCGTTCGCCGCGCCTCTCATTCATGCAGCGAGGGCGGGGTGAGGGACCCGGATGCCCGGGCAGTCCCCGCCCACCTCGCTAAAGGCCCTTGGCTTCAGTGTCGACAGTGCGCAAGCGCGCGGTGTCTTGCCCGAGCCTGGTCCCGCCCTGCCGGCTGGCGTGTTCTAACCGCGAAACTGCGGTGGTTTAGACTGTCTTCCTGGAGAGTTTAGAATTTTGCTTTCCCTGGGAGCATTTTTTGACAGTGAAAGGTTGGAATGCTATCCCTTTCGAGCATTCTGCCTAGGAGTCGTCGGGATGAGCATGAGATGGAGTACTCATTAGTTTTATGGGGAGACGTGCATACCATCCCCTACTCCATCAGTCCTTGCAGGACACCCTGATGGATGAGACTTGGACTCTGCCCAGATAGTGGAGAGAATTGTGTGCAAGAAACAGTGCAAGTCTTCATTTACGTCTTACCTATTTCTCTCAAACCCCAACTTCCATTCTAAAGGACAGGCAAGAAATTGACCTCGGTTTTGGTGGGGGCTCAGCCTTTCCTGTAATACCAAGACTGAGGGTCTAATGCAGCTCCAAGGATCTTTTGTCTTTAGCAGGCAGTGTATTCTTGTTCCCTGTCCCTTGACTTTGCCGCTCCTGGGGCTGGGAGCAAACCGCAAGCCTCAAAACCTCCTCCAAGGTTTCTCAGCAGTATGGGCACTTGCAGCTCAGGACTTGCAAAACTGATTGCCCCCTTTTCCTCAGTCCTCATGTCCCTGTCTAAAGTTCTCCCTCCTTCCCCTACCCTCCTGGACCCCTCACATAGACCACAAATAGCTCAGTAGCTTAACTTTAGGAGGCAAAATGTGGTCATGGAAGATGCCTGCAGGCCTGTTCCTCCTGCTTTGGCAAACCATAAGCCTCCAAAACAAGAGGCAAGTAAGGAGGAAACATTAGTGAACATCTCAAGAAGTAGCCTGCTACTCATTGGTCACAGTACCCCCAGGTGAGAGATGGGTACAGGCATGTGCTGGGGAAAGCGAGCAGCTCTTCCATTGGAGCTGCCTGTCCTGGGTTTTTTTTTTTTTTTTTACCCATATCTTCTCTGCCAATCAAGCCAGGAAGCTGGGGGAAGGCTACCTACCTTGCCCTCAGTCACAGCAGTTACCAGGAGGGTCTTCTCAACCCAGTTTTGCTGATAGAGATACTTGTCATTGTCCAAATTGGCTCTTCTCATCTCTCCCCTAGGCTGCTACAGGCACCTCAATCCATTCCGGTACAAATCTATTCTCATGATATGCAGATCTGCCTTTTTCTCATTCCCTGCCCCATCCAGCACCTTAAATCTTATTTTCCAGTATTTCCAGAATACCATCATGGTGTGTCACCATCAGTGACTTCATTTCCTACTGATTTCTCCACAAGGAAAGCAACACTTATGTAACAAACATAAAAGTTGCTTTTTCCTCTAAAAATCCGCAGAAGATTTTTAGGGCTGTGAAAATGTTCTGTATGACACCATGATGGTGGATACAAGTCATTACACATTTCAGTAAACCTGTAGCACAAAGAATAATTCATACAGAACCTAATGTAAACTATATACTGTGGGTAATAATGATGTGTCAATATAGGTTTATCACTTGTATCAATGTACCACTCTGATGGAGGATGTTGATAATTGGGGAGGTTATGCATGTGTGGGGAGTATAAGGCAAATTCCTGTATCTTACTCCCAATTATGCTGTGAATCTAAAACTGTTCTTTAAAAATTAAATATTAAGAATTCACTTTTGGGGGGAGGGTCTCCTTACTGCCTTTACACGCTTTCCTTTGAAATACCCACCTGTGCCATTTACCCTTCCCTCTGGGTGCCAGGCTCCCTTTGAAGTCTAACTCATTTGCATATTTTGGACCCCACCAGAATGTGAGTCCTTCAACATCAGGAGCAGTGTCTCATTAGAACCAAGCATGTGACTGGTGCACAATAGACATGCAATAGTTATTGGTGGAGGCAGTGTTTCCTGGCAGCCCAGGGAGGCTTCAAATGGGAGAGAAATGCTGAGTTCCTTTTCTTCTCCTTTCTTGTGGCTTCCCTCCCCAGGTCTGTGTTTGGAAACCTGTTTTATTTGTTTATAAAGCTTGGCTAGTAATTGCTAGTCCAAACAGGCTACAGGGTAGAGGGTGGAGTAGCTCTAGCTTCATGTCTTTTGTCCTTAAGAAAATTAGGTGTTAGAGAGAGAGAAAGAGAAAATTGCTTAGTGATGCATGAGGGTCGGCTCACTGCCCTCCCCCACTCCCAACCACTCTCATTTCTCTAGGCAGAATACACATGATAGAGGGGTACAGGTGAATCAGGGGAGGTCTGGGCTGTTCTTTCCCTGGAAGGTTTAGGTAGGTTTCTTGGCATTCAGAATTTGAAGGAGTGATTTTCCCAGCTAACATGTTCCCTTGTTCCACATGAAAGGCCTGGGAGGGGCGAGAAAGACTTCATTGTTTAATGCTTAAGAAATTTAATGCTTCAGAAGATGTCTCTCTGTGTGTATCTATCCCCTTTGTATGGTTGGAATATATCCCCCAGATTTTGTGTGTTGGAAACTTAGTCACTAATGCAACAGTGGGATTTTAAGTGGTGATTAGGTGAATGGATTAATGCCATTATTTTGAGAGTGAGCTCCTAATAAAAGGATGAATTTGGTCCCCTTCCCTTGTCTCTCTCCTATGTGCACTGTCTTGCCCTTCTGCCTTCCACCATGGATGATGCAGCAAGAGGGCCCTCACCAGATGCCAGCCCCTTGATCTTGGACTTCCCAGCCTATGGAACTGTAAGAAATAACTCTCTGTTCTTTATAAATTATCCAGTTTTGGGTATTCTGTTATAGCAGCACAAAAAGGACTGAGAAGGCTAGGATTGTAGCTTAGTAGTAGAGCCCTTGCCTAGCACATACAAGGCACTGGGTTTGATCCTCGGCACCACATAAAAATTAATAAACAAAATAAAGGTATTATGTCTGTCTACAACTAAAAAAATAAATAAATAAAGGACTCAGACGCTCTCTCCTCATGACTTCTCCCATTTCCTTCCTATATTATACTTTATAATAATAATTATTAATAATAATAATAATATCATAATTACTAATAAGAATTATTATTAGTGATACTGAGGATTGAACACAGGGGTGCTTAACCACTGAGCAACATCCCCAGCCCTTCTTAAATATTTTGTTTAGAGACAAGGACTTGCTAAATTGCATAGGGCCTCACTATGAGGCTGGCTTTGAGCTCACAATCCTCCTGCCTCAAACTCCCAAGCTGCTGGGATTACAGATGAGCACTACTGCATCTGGCAAGTTCTTCATTTTGAGATAGGGTCTTACTAAGTTACTGAGGCTAGACTTGAACTTGAAATTCTTCTATCTTAGCCTCCTAAGTAGCAGGCATGTGCTGCTGTGCTCAGTTTTTTATATCTCCTTTAAAGTATTTTCTCACCCCCAACTCATCTCAGAAAACTCTGCCCTTATCCACATGGTCAGAAGTCCTTCAAGACCCCTGAAAAAGAAATGATGTTTAATTTTAAATCAAATGTCTGTGACTAATTTTAGAATAGCAACTTTTGGTATAGTAACTACAGTGGGAGCAGGAACTGGATTTAGTCATCTTCAGATTTGGCACTTAATGCTTGTTTGTCAAAGACTATCTGACTAGTGAAGGCAAAATCGGTCTTTCAAACAGAAGCTAGAAATCAAAGATTGTCTACAGCCCAACCCTTCTTCCCTACCTAGTGGTAGGTAGATCCTGGGGTGGGGTGGGGAGGTGGGGCTGTCTGTTGAGTGGTGAATACCATCTCAGAAAAATATCACTCCTCTGGTCAATTACTGTTTAATTAGCCGGAGTTGTGATTGACGCCCTCAAGGGTTGACCATACAATGCCTTGATCTCTTACACTGGGCCAGCAGAGGAATTCCACCATTCTGTGAGATATGGAGGTGTCCTCCTGTATTCTCTGAGTTCCTTCATTCCAGGAATAATGAAGAGATCTGTTAGGATGGTCTCCTTTCCTCATGTGGACCTCTTGCTGGGATGTGACCTTGCCTTTGTGTGTGTGTAGGGGGGTTACTTCTCAATGCAGGATGTGTGTGCATGACCATGAAGCAGTGAGAGTGGGGAGGAAGCAAAAGTACCTAGGTGCATAGCACCTTTGGGCCTGGCTGTGTATCCACCCTCAGGCCAATGAAGAAGCTGGGAGCCAGAGATTCTATTTCCCCAGCCACCAACAAGCTATCTTGCCTTTGTGATATACATACAGGCCCAATCACCGAAACAGAGCTCAGAGTTCCAAAAATATAAGTGTGTTCAGGATCTTGTGTGGGAGCTTCCTAGCTGGAACCAGACACTGATAGAGGACAGCACTAGCACAATTTCCCAGGGATGGTATAACCTACTCAGACTCACTTTCAGACTGGATAACATTTGTGTTAGTGTGGATTCTCTCAAGCGTACATCCATGGGTGCAGGGATTTGAATGTAGGTAATTTATTTGGGAGGTGATCCTAGAAAATAGGACTGAAAAAATAGAGAAAAAAAGATATGGAAGGAAAAGAAAACAATAATACTAAATTGTATTGATGGACGAGTTACTGCCCAGTTGCCCATAATTGAGACTTAATCCTACTAGGAACTAAGGAAACAACTTTGTGAAATTGTTCTTAGCATTGTCCTCCTGGATAAGGAGCGGGCTGGGAGTATTTATCCACTAACTTCAGTCTTCCCATTACTTATAGATGATCATCAGGGAAATTTCACGTTGCATCTGTGGAGTCAAGCAAGCTGTCCAACTCAGCTCCTCCAGCTATGGGTTATACATCTCCTAGCTGCAATTGCTGCCATCACCATTGGAATGCCACCATCACCACCATTTCTGCCTCAGCTGGGCCACTGCCTTTCTTTCTGCAAAGTTTTTAGGTCTGAGCTTGAAAAAGAAGGAAGTAAAATGGGATACCTTTGCCCACAGCTCATTTTAGTAAAAAGGAACTATGGTGGTTTTCTTCTTCCTTCATTTCAACCTATCTAATCTACCCAAGTAGCTCTCAACCACCATCATTTCATCTCAAAGCAAGGACAGGAAAGAGATAAGAAAAACAAGCAGGCTTTCTACAATGTTCTCCAGCTGCTGTAGCATCCCCTCTAGGCAGGCTTCCCTGATTATCTTGGCTTTTTGCTTTTCAACCTTCATGATTGTGTTAGTCAGCTTTTTATTGCTGTGACAAAAATACTTGACAAGAACAACTTAGAGGAGGAAAAATCTATTTTGGCTCATGATTTCAGAGATTTAGCCCATGGTTGGCTGGTTCCATTGCTGTGGGCTGGAGGTAAAGGACATGGCAGAGGAAAGCTGCTCAGTTCATGACAGCTTGGAAATAGAGAGAGCAGAGGAACTAGGGAAATAAAATAAAATTCCCAATGACATGCCACTGGAGACCCACCTCCTCTAGCAGTATCCCACCTGTCTACAGTTATCACCCAATGCAGTAATCCTTTCAAATTATTAATTCATCAAATGGATTGATCCACTGATTAGGTTATAGCAGTCATAATCTAATCAATTCACCTCTGGACATTCCTGCATTAAAAAAGGAGCTTTTAGGCAATACCTCATATCCAAATTGCAGCAATGATCAGAATCAGGAGTCAGCTCTTTATGTTCTCAGAGATGGGCTTAGGCAGTGACTAAGGAAAGAAACTGGACTTGGGGAAAGAAATTTGGACCTGTTGGGGAGCAGGATCCTCCACTGGGGGATAGAACTCCCATCCCAGGCCTTTGGCTCCATTACTTGGCATTTCTTACTTGCCTTTCTGTCATCTGAGGGACTCATTGGGAGGGGCACACTGGGAGGACATGTCTTCCAAATAGCACGGAAGGTTTTTTCCTTGGATAAGATGATGAATTTACACATCTACTTTTACATCTACAGAATCCCACTAAAACTACCATCAGGGAATTTGAAAGAGAAAGATACAAACTCTTGAGGATAAAGGAAACCGAAGAGACAAGAGCAAAACAATTTTGGAAACTATAAAACAGAGAGGTGCATGGTAATTGACTTAGAAGTTCCAAGAAAGCTGAAACCCAGCGAAAGCTAAGAATGGCCCTATTTTCATGGCAAAATTAAAAAAAAAAAAAAAAAAAAAAAGAGGAATTGGCAGTCTTAGGTTCTTGTAGAACAGCAAGCTAAAATCAGGAGAACTGGGTGAAAGGTAACTGGAAAGTAGTCTTAGTTCACGTTTCCCACTCTCCAAGCTGCAGGCCTTTCCCCACCAGGCAGAGGACTGTAGATTTAGTCTCCAGAGAGGGTAAAACAGAGGGCCCCTGGACTGGAAGCACAGGGATAACGGAGGACAAAGTTACTATGTGGAAAACAGATGTGTTCAGTGAATATTTACTCACTTCATACTGGGCTCCTGAACTTCCTCTCTTCTCACTTCCCAAATCACTAGCAGTTCCCCTCTACCTCTCTTCTCTAGAAACCAGTCAAGAAGTAAATAACTAAAGATGTTAGTGTTACAGATTCCAATAAACAACCACCCTTGTCTTCCCTTCAGTAAATCTCTGCATTGATAAGCCTGACTCCTCCTCTCAAGGTTTTTCAATAAGTTTTCAGGCCTTTACTGTTAATCAAGAGTAGAGAGCTAAATATGCCTTAGGTTCCCTAGAAATAAGCTGTGATGGGGACTTGGGTACATGCAATTTACCATTGATGAGCTCTCAGAAGACACTCCCAAACCTCTCCCAGAAGTAGCAGGGAAAGGAGACCAAAGAAGTGATTTTGGCTGGAGTCCAGCCTCAGTCTGATGTCACAGTGAGTAAAAATTGCACCACCGAGTTGATCTCACTTTGGAGCAAGAGGGTTGGTTCCTTATATATATATATTAATTAGTCATTGACTGTGGCTACCAGGGAGGGGACCACAAACACTCAGGCAAGGCAGTTCCTGAGAGAGGACAATCTTTACAGGGGAATATGACCCATTAACAACCAGACTCATAGCAGCAGCTAGAGTATGGACAGGATACCAATAACATCTAGTATAAATCACCAGATTACCAGATATCCGAGGAAAACTGCTAATATGAAAGAGACAAAAATAACAATCAAAATAAACATTCAATGTAAACATGAAATCGTCCCAACTTTATTTATGGAAGACTATTCTTTCTCTATTGAATTAGCTTGATAATTTTGTCAAAAATAAATTGAAGAGAGATGTGGAGTTTATTTCCACACTTGTAATTATCTTCTAAAATAAGCAAATGAACAAACAAACATGCAAACTATTGATCAAAATAAACAAAAAACAATTTGAAAGACATCATCACTTATTCTTTTTTTTAAATATTTTTTTAGTTGTAGATGGACACAAATATCTTTATTTTATTTATTTATTTTTATGTGGTGCTGAGGATCGAACCCCGTGCCTCCTGCATGCGAGGCAAGTGCTCTACCACTGAGCTACAATCCCAGCCCCATCATCACTTATTCTTAAGGATAAGGGATGATAATATATCCATGAAATATGAATAAGATGCTATTTTAAGAGAGGAAGTAGGTTTGAGGGATGTAGCTCAATGGGAGAGAGCACTTACCTATCATTTGTGAGGCCCTTTGCTTTGATTCTCAGTGAAAAAAAGGAAAGAAAGAAAAGAAAAAGGATGAGAAATTAAAAGAAGCTTCAAAATAAATACATAAGTACACAGTAGCAGAAATGAAAAATTCCATAGAAGATTTGGGGAAGAAGTCCGGGATATTTTACAGAAAATAGATCCAAAAGATAAAAAATGAAAATTGGGACTCTGACAAGTAATTTTCCTAGGTCTACGGATCATCCTCTGTAAAAGTTCAGGTGGATTAAGGGAATTCCATGTGTCTTCAAGTCTATCTGTACCACTAAAAAACTTATTCTTTGTAGTATACATTTTGGTGGGTTTTGTAAAAATACATAGAATTGGGTAATTTCCTCCACAGTCACATTACAGAACATTCCCCTCACCCCAAAATTTACTCTCATACTGTCCTTTTGTAATCAACCCTTGGGTCTCCCCTAACTCCTGGAAACCACTGTGTCTCCATCTTTGTCATTTTTAACCTTCTCTAGATTTTCATACAAATGAAATCATATGATATGAAACCTTTTTGGGTCTTTCTTCTTTCATTTAACACAGCACATTTTGTTTAACACACAAAGCAACAATTAGCACTGATCTTGTTTTCAGTTCTTCTTCAAATCAAATGCTGAGGCAAGAATTTAAACACAAGTAGTTAATGTGGGAGATGATCCCAAGAAGCACCTGTTAGCAGAGTGAAGGGAGGGAAAGAAGTTCACACAGGGTGTGTTAGTGTGTTTCCCACCACTGTGGGAAACAAGCTCAATCCCCTGGGGGCTCTGGGATCCAGTACAGAACACTTGCCTCAAAGCTACCTAGCCCGAGGGATGAATAAGCTGGAGTATTTATCTGCCAATTCCCTGTTCATCAGCAGTTGAAGACTGTTTCTTGGGGCCTTAAGTCTCCAGCACTTCTGTCTTGCCCTGTTCCTGTGGCACATTCCTGTGGCCAGAGATAAAAGGCTCCAGGCAAAAATGTACAGGTGTTCACAGTAAGTAGTTTTCAGTATGTAGAGGTGAATGCCAAGGACTATTGATGAGGCACTGACAGTATCCATACTGTCTGCTTCTCCAATGAGAGAGTGAAACCCTCACATACCACAAAGAAGCTATGGGAAAGAGCCCTGGAAGCTTCTTAGCAGGGGCCTGAGAAGGAGCCAAGACTATGAACCTAGAGCTTCATTGGAAGAATTCTAAGAGTAGGGACTCTGCTTTTGGGACACACAGGCCTCTGAAAGGAAAGCAGCCCCTACTCAAGGGGGATGAGCATACTAGAAAACAGAGCTATGCTCCCCCTGCTGAATCCATCCTGTATCACCTAACTTCTCCTCTGCTAGTCAATCCCCTGGTGTGAACAGTAGCCTTTTTTTTTTTTTAAATCTAAATAAGCTTGTATTACTTGAAGAACCCTTAGCTCTCTTCTTTTAGCAAATTATTGGTGCAGTGGATGTGCATTTCAGCAGAAAAATACCGAAGTGCAAGAAATATCTTTTAATTTTTACAATTTAAATTGAACTCAGTTTCTATTCTGAGCCCCACACAGAGTTGGTTTTACCTTAATCTCAGGCAGCTGGGGGCATTTTCATAAGTTTCTGAGAGACTTCCAGGAATCTAAAACATTGGTAGATGGCCTCTAGTTTGCATCTGCACTGGTCTCGTCAGTGTTACGTATGATGGGATTTTTTCTATCTTGTCTGTGTGATCGGTTCACACAAGTCCTTGCTGGCCCAAACCTTATCCCCCATTGCAAGATTCCTGGGGACCTGATATCTCTCAGTCAACTCCTGTGTCCCTCTTGAAGCACAGTGGCTTCTAAGGTTCTGTGATAGGCCTAGGGGATGTGGATTATCCAGGGTATTTCACCTTTGCGGGGATTATTCTCAAGTGTGAACAACACATTTGATTACTTCCAGATTTTGTGGATGTTGGAAGCCCGGGCAAAGCTGGCTCAACTTGCCACATGTGCTCCCCAGCCTTCTCTATTGGGAGATCTTATTGCCATCTTGAGCTCTACCCAGCTTGAACCTACATGATTTCCATCCAGGAAAGAAAGCAATATACAGAACTCCTTTTCTTTTCTTTTTAAATTTTTTTTAGTTGTTGATGGATCTTTATTTTATCATTTATTATTTATATGTGGTGCTGAGGATCAAACCCAGGGCCTCACGCATGCTAGGCAAGCGCTCTACCACTGAGCTACAGCCCCAGCCCCTCTTTTCTTTTTCTTTTTTTCTTTTTTCTTTTGTTACCAGGGATTGAACTCAGGGATACTCGACCGCTGAGCCACATCCCCAGCCCTATTTTGTGTTTTATTCAGAGACAGGATCTCACTGAGTTGCTTAGTGCCTCGCTGTCGCTGAGGCTGGCTTTGAACTCGCGATTCTCCTGTCTCAGCCTCCCAAGGTGCTGGGATTATAGGCGTGCACCACCACGCCTGGCTCCTTTTCTTTTTTTAATTATTTTTTAGTTGTAGATGGACACAATACCTTTATTTTACTTGTTTATTTTTATGTGGTACTGGGGATCCAACCTAGTGCCTCACATGTGCTAGACAAGTGCTCTCTCTACTACTGAGGTACAGTCCTAGCCCCAGAACTTCTTTTCTTAAGCATTCATGGTTATGTAAGTTTCCCCACTGTTCAATTTTGGAGTTTATTCTAGTGTAGGTATGGGTGCATGATCTAGTTTCTCTGCATTCTTACCAGCATTTGATATTGTCACAACTTGTTATTTGAG
Source organism: Geosciurus inauris (assembly GCA_004024805.1). Lineage (NCBI taxonomy): Eukaryota > Metazoa > Chordata > Mammalia > Rodentia > Sciuridae > Geosciurus > Geosciurus inauris. The sequence goes on from PVHX01001999.1 coordinate 59,432, forward strand.
CCATTTTGATAGTTATGTAATGGTACCTTACTGTGGTTTTACCATGCATTTTCCTATTGGCTAATGATGTCCAATGTTTATTCACATCTTTATTTGCCATCTGTGTATCCTCTTTGGTGAAATGTCTGGTCATGTTGTCTGTCATTTTCTAATTGGAGTATTTGTGGGATTTTGTTCATTTTTGGTTTTTATTTTTTCCTGTTGAACTTCAAGAGTTCTTTATGTATTCTAGATCTTAGGCCTTTGTTAGATATTTGGTTTGCAAATATTTTCTCTCAGTATGTGGCTTATCTTTCCATCCTTTAAAAAGGTATTTCATGGGCTGGGATTGTAGCTCAACGGTAGAGCGCTTGCCTTGCATGCGTGAGGCCCTGGGTTCGATCCTCAGCACCATGTACAAAGCAATAAAATAAAGACATTGTGTCCATCTACAACTAAAAAAATATTAAAAAAAAATAATAAAATAAAAAGGTATTTCATAGAGCAAAAGTTTTTAAGTTTTGAAGAAGTTTAATTTCTCAAATTTTTCTTTTATGGATTGTAGTGATTTTGCGGGGTGGGGGGCGCTACTGGGGAGTAAATCCAGGGGTACTTTACAATGAACTACATTCCCAGTCCTTTTTATTTTATTTTTCTTTCTATTTTGAGATAGGGTCTTTCTAAATTGCTGAGGCGCAAATCAAACTTGCAATCCTCCTGCCTTAGCCCCCCAAGTCACTGAGATTACAGGTGTGCACCACTGCACCTGGCTTTTGGTGTCAAATCTAAGAACAGTTTGCTGAACCCTAGGTTCTGAAGACTTTCTTGTATGTTTTTTCCTAAAATTTTTGCATTTTATATTTAAGTTCATGATTCATTTTAAGTTAATTTATGTATAGGTGTGATGTTTTAAGGCCTGGAGTTCCTCTTTCTTTTTCTTTTCTTCTGTCCTTGGACATTCAATCGTTCTAGCACCACTTGGTGAGAAGGCTATCCTTCCTCCCTTGGACTGCTTTTGCACCATTGTCAAAAAATCAGTTTGAAGCTGGGCAAGGTGACGCGTGCCTGTAATCCTAGCTGCTCAGGAGGCTGAGTGAGGAGGATCGTGAGTTCAAAACCAGCCTCAGCAAAAGCAAGGTGCTAAGCAAGTCAGTGAGACTCTGTCTCTAACTAAAATACAAAATAGGGCTGGGGAGGAGGCTCAGTGGTTGAGTGCCCCTGAGTTCAATCCTTGGTACAAAAAAAAAAAAAAAAAACCAAAAAAAAAAAAAAAACTAAATCAGTTTGACATATTAGTGTGGATTTATTTCTAAATTTTCTGTTCTGTTACATTGATCTATGTGTATATCCCTTTGCCAATATTTCACAGTCTAATGTTATCTATTCTAGGGTCTGTGCTTTTCTATATAAATTTTAGAATAAACTTGCCTATGTCTACAAAAATCCTTTCTGGAATTTTGATAGGAATTGCATTAAATTTATAGATAATTTTTTGGAAAACCAGTATCTTTACTATGATAACTCTTTCAAACCATAAATAAGTCAAGTCTCTCCATTTATTCAGATGTTCTTTAATTTCTTTCACCAACATTTATCATTTTTATTGTACAGATCCTGTACATACTTTGTTAGGTTTATTTCTATGTTTCTTTTTTCTTTTTTGAAGTAATTATAGGTGCCATTGTGGGTTTTCACCCATTTCAGACTACATTTCAATACCAGTATATAGTGGGCTCATCTTGTGTATTGTGATTAAACTCACTTAGTTCTATGAGGTTGTTTTGTTGTGGTGGTGGTGGTGGTTGCTATTTTGTGGAGATTTCCTTGGGATTTTCCATGTGGACTATCATGTCATCTGAAAATCTAACAGTTTTATTTCTCCTTTTGCATTCTCTTTGCATTTTTTCATGTCTTATTGCACTGGCCAGAATTTCCTCTACTATGTTGAGCAAGAGTGGTAAGAATAGATATCCTTTCTTTGTCCTTGGTTTTAGGTAGAAAGCATTCAGTCCTTCACCAATATGTATTATGTTATAGGTTTTCATCAATATGTTAGTTGTAAGTTATATATGCTTTTAAATGTTTTAAAAATATTTTATATATGCTGTTTAAAATCAAGTTGAGACTTTTCCCTTCTATTTCTTATCTGCTAAGAGTATTTTTTTAGAATCAGATATTAGTTTTTTCTGCACACATTCATATGATTTTTACTTTTTAGCCTGTCCATATTATAGGCTGCACTGATTTTTAAGTATTGAACCATCCCTACATCATAAATTCCACTTGGTCATGGTATACAATTATTTTTATGCATTGTTGAATTCAGTTTGCTAATATCTGTTGGAGATTTTTGTACCTAAGTCATGAGAGATATTGGACTGTAGTTTCTTTCTTTGCTTTCTTTCCCCTTCCCTTTCTCCTCCTCCTCCGCCTCCTTATCTTCTCCTTCCTTTTTTGGTACAGTCTTTGGTTTTGGTATCAGGGTAATAGTTGCCTCATAGAACGAGTTGGTCAATGTTCTCATTTCTTCCGTTTTCTGGAAAATATTATGTAAAATTAGTGTTAATTCTTTATGTGATTGTTAGAATTCTTCGGTGACATCTGGACCTGAAGATTACTTTTTCAGGAGGTTTTAAATGATACATTCAATTGTGAAAATGGTTTTAGGATTTCTCAGATTATTTCATTTTGGTTGAAATTTTTTATGGTATATATCACTATTTTTATAATTATATATAAAATAATGTCCCTGGTTTTATTCCTGATATTGGCAATATTTGTGTTTTGCTTCTCCTTCAGTATTGCTCAAGGCTTATAAATTTTATTAATTTTTGATAAAATGGTTTGTGGTTTCATTGATTTTTTTTCCCTGTTGTTTCTTGCTTTTAATTTCACTGATTTTTGCTCTTATCCTTATTTAGTTTCTTCTGCTTGATTTGGCTTGAATTTATTTTGCTTTCCTTTCCTTTTAAAGTAGGAACTTTTGGGAGGTAGGGGATAACTGGGGATTGAACTCAGGGGCACTCTACCACTGAGCCACATCCCCAGCCCTATTTTGTATTTTATTTAGAGACAGGGTCTCCCTGAGTTGCTTAGTCCCTCGCTTTTTTTTTTTTTTTAATTCTACTTAGGTATACATGATAGCAGAATGCATTTTGATTCATTGTACACAGATGGAGCACAACTTTCTCTGGTTGTATGCGATGAAGAATCACATCATGTATGCAGTCGTACATGAAGCCAGGGCTATGATGTCCATCTCATCTACCATCCTTATTGTCCCCATGCCCCCTCCCCTCTCCCTCCCCTTTGACCAAAGTTCCTCCGTTCTTCCTGTGTCTTCTCCTACATTATGGATGAGCATCCACCTATAAGAGGGAACATTTGCATTTGGTTTCTTGGGATTGGCTTACTTTGCTTAGCATGACATTCTCCAACTCTATCCATTTACCTGCATATGCCATAATTTTATTCTCTTTTATTGCTGACTAATATTCCATTGTGTATATATACCACAGTTTCTTTATCCAGTCATTTATTGAAGGGCATCTAGATTGGTTCCACAGATTAGCTATTGTGAATTGAGCTGCTATAAATATTGAAGTGGCTGCAGCACTGTAGTACGCTGTTTTTAAGTCTTTTGGGTATAGACCTAGGAGTGGGATAGCAGGCTCAAATGGTGGTTCCATTCCAAGTTTTCTAAGGAATCTCCATACTGCTTTCCAGATTGGTTGTACCAATTTGCAGTTCCACCAGCAATGTATGAGCGTGCCTTTTTCCCCACAACCTCGCCAACACTTATGAACATAGGAGATTTTTCCATCTCCTAAGGTCTTGTACAATTTCTTTCTTTAGTGTCCTGTAGTTTTCATTGTAGAGGTCTTTCACTTCTTTTGTTAAATTGATTCCTAAGTTTTTTTTTTTTGAGGCTACTGTGAATGGGGTAGTTTTCCTAATTTCTCTTTCAGAGGATTTGATTTATCACTGATGTATAGAAATGCAATTGATTTATGGGTGTTGATTTTATATCCTGCTACTTTGCTGAAATCATTTATTAATTCTAGAAAAAATTTTCTGCTGAAATTTTTTGGATCCGCTAAGAATAGAATCATATTTGTCATTGGCAAATAATGATAGTTTGAGTTCTTCTTTTTCTATTCATATCCCTTTAATTTCTTTCATCTGTCTAATTGCTCTGGCTAATGTTTCAAGGACTATGTTGAGTAGCAGTGGCAAAAGAGGGCATCCCTGTCTTGTTCCCATTTTTAGAGGGAATACTTCCAATTTTTCTCCGTTTAGGATGATGTTGGCCTTGGGTTTAGCATAGATAATATTTACAAAGTTGAGACATGTTCCTATTATCCATAGTTTTTCTAGTGTTTTGAACATAAAAGGGTGCTGTATTTTGTCAAATGCTTTCTCTGTATCAATTGATAAAATAATATGATTCTTATCTTTAAGTCTTTTGAAGTGATGGATTACATTAATTGATTTCTGTATGTTGAACCAACCTTGCATCCCTGGAATGAACCCCACTTGATCATGGTGCACTATTTTTTTAATATGTTTTTGTATGCGATTTGCCAAAATTTTATTGAGAATTTTTGCATCTATGTTCATCAGGGATATTGGTCTGAAATTTTCTTTCTTTGATGTATCTCTCTCTGGTTTTGGTATCAGGATGATACTTGCCTCATAGAATGAGTTTGGAAGGGTTCCCTCCTTTTCTATTTCATGAAATAGTTTGAGGAGTATTGGTATTAATTATTCTTTGAAGGGCTTATAGAACTCAGATGAGAATCCATCTGATCCTGGGCTTTTCTTGGGTGGCAGGATTTTGATGGCATCTTCTATTTCCTTGCTTGAAATCGATCTGTTTAAGTTGTGTATGACCTCCTGGTTCAGTTTGGTAGGTCATATGCCTCTAGAAATTTGTCAGTGTCTTCAAGGTTTTCTATTTTACTGGAGTATAAGTTTTCAAAATAGTTTCTAATTATTCTCTGTATTTCATTATTATCTGTCATGATATTTCCTTTTCATCACAAATTTTAGTAATTTGGGTTTTCTCTCTCCTTTTTGTTAGGGTGGCTAAGGGTTTGTCAATTTTGTGTATTTTTTTTTCAAAGGAGCAGCTTTTTGTTTTGTCAATTTTTGAATTGTTTCTTTTGTTTCCATTTCATTGATTTAAGCCCTGATTTTAATTATTTCCTGTCTTCTACTTCTTTTGGTGTTGGTTTGTTCTTCTTTTTCTAGGGCTTTGAGATATAGTGTCAAGTCATTTATTTGTGGACTTTTTCTTCTTTTAATGAATGAGCATAATGCAATGAACTTTCTTCTTAGCACTGCTTTCATGGTGTCCCAGAGATTTTGATATGTTGTACCAGAGTTTTCATTTACCACTAAGAATTTTTTAAAACTCTTTTTTGATGTCTTCTGTTATCCATGTGTCATTCAATATCATATTATTTAGTTTCCAGGTGTTGGAGTAGTTTCTATTTTTTAATCTGTCATTGATTTCTAATTTTATTCCATTATGGTCAGATAGGATGCAGGGTAATATCTCTATTTTTTTGTATTTGCTAAGACTTGCTTTGTGACATAACATATGATCTATTTTGGAGAAGGATCCATGTGCTGCTGAGGAAAAAGTGCATTTGCTCATTGATGGATGGAATACTTTATATATGTCTGTTAGGTCTAAGTTATTGATTGTTTTATTGAGTTTTTATGGTTTTTATGGTTTCTTTGTTTAGTTTTTGTTTGGAAGATCTATCCAGTGGTGAGAGAACTGTGTTAAAATCACCAAGTATTATTGTGTTGTGGTCTATTTGATTCTTATAGTTGAGAAGGATTTGTTTGATATATGTAGATGTCCCATTGTTTGGGGCATAGATATTTATGATTGTTATGTCTTGTTGATGTATGATTCCCTTAAGGAGTATGAAATGTCCTTCTTTATCCCTTTTCACTAACTTTGGTTTGAAGTCCACTTCATCTGATACGAGGATAGAAACTCCTGCTTATTTATGTGGTCCATGTGAGTAATATGTTTTTTCCTACCATTTCATTTTCAGTCTGTGGATGTCTTTTCCACAGACAGACATATTGTTGGGTTTTTTTAAAATCCAGTCTGTCAGACTGTGTCTTTCAATTGATGAGTTTAGGCCATTCACATTCAGGGTTATTATTGAAATATGATTTGTAATTCTGGTCATTTTGGTTTATTTTTGTTTTTTACCTTTACTTGGTTTCTCCTTTGATTGGCTTTTTAAAAAATTTTTTTTAATGTAGTTCCTCTATTTGTATATTTTTATTGTTGGTTATCATTTCCTCCTCCTGGAATATTTTGCTGAGAATGCTGTGTAGTGCAGGCTTTCTTGCTGTAAATTCTTTTGTTTATCATGGCAGGTTTTTATTTCATCATCAGATCTGAAGCTTAATTTTGCTGGATATGATTCTTGGTTGGCATCCATTTTCTTTCAGAGCTTGGTATATGTTGTTCCATGATCTCCTGGATTTTAGAGTCTGGGTTTGAAAAATCTGCTGATATCCGAATTGGTCTCTCCCTATATGTAATCTGATTCCTCTCTCTTGCAGCCTTTAAAATTCTATCCTTACTCTGTATGCCGGGCATTTTCATTATAATGTGCCTTGGTATAGATCTGTTGTAATTTTGTATATTTGGTGTCCTGTAACCCTCTTGTATTTGATTTTCCAATTCATTTTTAATATTTGGGAAATTTTTTGATGTTATTTCATTGAAGAGATTGTGCATTCCTTTGGTTTGAAATTCTGTGCCTTCTTCTATCCCAATAAATCTTAGATTTTGTCTTTTGATGCTATCCCATAATTCTTGTATGTTCTGTTTATGATTTCTTACCATCTTCACTGTATGGTCAACTTTATTTTCAAGATTGTATATTTTGTCTTCATTATCCGAGGTTCTGTCTTCCAAGTGATCTAGTCTGCTGGTGATGCTTACTATTGAGTTTTTTATTTGGTTTATTGTTTCCTTCATTTTAAGAATTTCTGATTGTTTTTTTTCACAATCTCTAGTTCTTTCTTAATCTTTTGCTACCTGTATTTGCTCCCTTATCTCTTTGTTGGTGTGATTGATGGTTGCCTTTATTTGTTCTCTTATCTCTTTGTTGGAGTGATCAGTTTTTCCCTTATTTGCTCACTTAATTCAGTCTTTAATTCACAGATCATTTTAATTATATATATTCTGAATTCTTTCTCTGACATTTCATCAACTGTGCTATCCATGGATTCTATTATTGTAGTATCTTGGTTTATTTGGGGCACTTTCTTCCCTTGTTTTTTCATATTGATTATGTATCTTCCTTTCTTGCAACGCTGATCTGAGGTATTGTGGTTTGTATCGTATAATCTTCTTTTAAATATTTTTTTTAGTTGTAGATGGACACAAAACCTTTATTTTGTTTATTTATTTTTATGTGGTGCTGAGGATTGAACCCAGTGCCTCATACATGCTAGGCAAGTGCTCTACCACTGAGCCACCACCTCAGCTCTGTGTCCTATAATTTTGTGGTGACATTACAGATTACCTGTATCTCACCTTGGAGTTCACTTCCAGTCCCCAGCAGGTGTCCCCAGATGGACACTACTGCCACTAAAGATGATGGCTGTGGTAGTGGAAGTAACTCAAGATGGCAGTAGGAGTGGCCTTGGCTGGGCTCCTCTGGCAGTTCCTGAAGGTGGTCCTGGGCCTTGGCCAGTACTCCCCCCACTCAGCAGGAACTCTGGTGCAGAACTGGGGGCAATCCCAGGCCTCACTTAGGACAGGTCTCCCCAGAGGCAGTCCTTCCCTTTGATCTACGTTCCTCTGTGACTGGTGGCTAGCAGTCTCAGGTTTGTCCTTGGCTGGGCTCCCGCGGTGGTCCCTGAAGGTGGTCCTGGGTCTTGGCCTGTGCTCCTGCCCATCGGCAGGAACTCGGGTGCACAACTCTAGTCCCTCACTTTTGCTGAGGCTGGCTATGAACTTGCAATCCCCCTGCCTCAAACTCCCGAGCAGCTGGGATTACAGGCTTGCGCCACTGTGCTAGCTGCCAGTACAGCTTTTATTATCGATTTGAGACTTTTGCTATTTTCTAAAGTAAGGATTTAGTTGTTTAACTTTCCCTTTGGCACCTATTTGTTTACATCCTGCAAATTTTGACATGTTGTATTTTCGTGTCAATATGCTCAACTTTAAAAAAACATTCATTTGAGATTTCTTTTCCTGATGATTATTCAGAACTGTGTTTAGTGGGTGGGGGTGTAGCTAAATGGTATAGCATATGCCTAGCATGCATAAGGCCCTGGGTTCAATCTCCAGCAGACACACATGAAAATGTGTTTAGTTTCTAATACTTAGGTATTTTTAAAAAAAAATTTTTGTAGTTGCAAATGGTTAGAATGCCTTTATTAGTTTATTTTCATGTGGGGTTAAGGATCAAATCCAGTGCCTCATACATGCTAGGCAAGTGCTCTGCCACTGAGCTACAGCCCCAGCCATACCTAGGTATTTTTAATGTTACCTTTCCATTCTTATTTTCTAGTTTGATCCTCTCATGGTCAGAGAAAATACTTTGCATGTATAATTTCAATTATTATTATTTTTTTGGTACCAGGGATTAAACTCAGGGATACTCCACCACTGATCCACATCCCCAGCCCTAATTTGTATTTTATGTAGAGACAAGGTCTCACTGAATTGCTTAGTGCCTCACTGTTGCTGAGACTGGATTTGAACTTGTGATTCTCCTGTCTCAGCCTCCCAAAGTGCTGGGATTACAGGCGGGTGCCACTGAGCCTGGCTTATAATTTCAATTATTATAAATAAGTTGAGGTTTGTTTTACGGTCCAGGACATGGTTTATCTTGGAGAATATTTTATAGATCTTTGAAAGGGATGCATGTTCTGCTACTATTGGGTTCAGTGCTTTTTATATGCCAATTATATCCTGGTGATTGATGGGTATTATTGAGTTCTTCTATATCCTTGTGGATTTTTAAGAATTAGAGCATTATAGTTATACATAGTAATTGGGTTCATCCTAATAAAATCACACATGCATGAAATTTGGTTTTAGTTCACAGTCTTCCCCTTCTTCCTCCTATCCTCCCTACCTACCCCCATTTTTCTTCCTCAACTCTATTAGGCTTTCTTTCACTCATCTATTTATTTATTATTGGTTGGTTCTTTTTACTGATACATAGGAGTGAGATTCCCTATGGTATATTTTATATATGCATATCACATGATTTTTCAGAATTTATTCCACATTTTCTCCCTTTTCTGTCCCTCTACTCTGCCTCTCAATCTTCTTCTACAATACTGATCTTTCCTATATCATATCCTTCCTTCCCTCCTCCTTTCCTTTATTTTGCTCTAGCTTCCAAATATGAGAGAAAACATTTGACTTTTGACTTTCTGAATATGACTTATTTAACTTAGCATGGTGTTCTCCAGTTCCATCCATTTACCAGCCAATGCCATAATTTCATTCTTCTTTTTGACTGAGTAGAACTCCATTGTGTACATATACCATAGTTTCTTAATCCATTCATCCATTGATGGGCATCTGGGTTGATTCTATAATTTAGCTACAGAGAATTGTGCTGCTATAAACATTGAGGTGGCTATATCACTCTAGTGTGCTGATTTTAGTTTATTTGGGGAGAAATACCAAGGAGTGGGATAGCTGGATCATATGGTGGTTCCTTTCCTAGTTTTTTTGCCATCCTAGTTTTTACTGCCATCCAGAGTAATAGTACTAGTATGTAGTCCCACCAACAATGTACAAATGTACATTTCCCCACACCCTCTCCAGCATTTATTATTGTTTGTATGCTTGATAATTACTATTCTGACTATAGTGAGATGAAATCACAGTGTGGTTTTAATTTGCATTTCCCTGATTGCTAGAGATGTTGAATATGTTTCATACATTTTTTGGCCACTTGTGTTTCTTCTTTTGATAAGTTTCTGTTTAATTATTTTTCCCATTTATTTGTTGGGTTATTTGAGGTATTTGGGAAGGGGGTTAAATTTTTTGAGTTTTTAAAATATATTCTGGATATTAATCCCCTGTTGGAGGAGCAGCTGGCAAAGATTTTCTCCCATTCTTTAGGCTCTCTCTTCATGCTTCAAATTATTTCCTTTGCTGTGAAGAAGCTTTTTAATTTGATGGCATCCCTATTTATTCTTTTTTAAACCATTATTTTATTTATTTATGTGTTTGGTATGTGGTGCTGAAGATTGAACCCAGTGCCTCACGCATGCGAGGCAAGCACTCTACCACTGAACCACAACCCTAACCCCCCTATTTATTCCTGATTTCATTTCTTGTGTTTTGAAGTTCTTGTTAATGAAGTCAGTGCCAACACCAATAGGATGAAATGTTGACCCTATGTTTTCTTCTAGCAATTTCAATACCCAAGTCTTTGATCCATTTTGATTTGAGTTTTTTGCAGGGTGACAGAATGGATCTAGTTTCATTTTGCTATTGTCCAATTTCTCTAGCACCATTTGTTAAAGAAGATGTCTTTTCTCCAAAATGTAATTTTGGCACTTTTGTCAAATATCAGATGGCTATTAGTGTGTGGGTTTGTCTCTGTGTCTTCTATTCTGTTCCATTGGTCTTCATGTCTATTTTGATGTCTTTACTATACTGTTTTTTATTACTATAGCTCTGTAGCATAATTTGAGATCAGGTATTGTGATGTGTCCTGCATCACTTTTCTTGCCCAGAAAAAGTGGCTATTTCTTTAGCTGTTCTGGGTCTCTTTTTCTTCCAAATGAATTTAAGGATTTCTTTTTCTAATTCTGAGAAGAATGTTATTGTATTTTGATAGGAATGCATTGAATCTGTATATTTTGATAGTATGGCCATTTGACAATATTAATTCTGCCTATCCAAGCCCATTTTCCAAGGTCTATTGGTGATAAGGATGTATTGAAATCACCCAGTATTATTGTATTGGGATCTGTCTAAGGTTTAATGTCAAGGAATATTTTGTTTTAAATGTAATTGGATGTGCTGACATTTGGGGCACAAATATTTACTTTTGTTTTATCTTCTTGTTGGACTGTTCCTTTTGCCAGGATTTTGTAGTCTTCTTTGTCTTTTCTGATTAGTTTTTGCTTGAAATCTGCTTTGTCAGATATGAGAATAGTTACTCTTGCTTGTTTTGAGACTGTTTATAGTTAATATTTTTTCTCCATCCTTTTCCCGTCAGCCTGTGTCTTTGTCTATGAGATGAGTATCTTGTAAACAGCATACAGTTGGATCTTGGTTTTTTTTTGTTTTTTTTTTTTTTGTACATTCTGGTAACCTATGCCTTTTAGTGAGGGGAGTTGAGATCATTAACATTCAGTGTTAATGTGAATATGTGTTTGTGATTTATTGCCATTTTGATTTTTTTGCTATATTTAATACTGTCTTGATTCTCATTTAGTAGATTACTCTTCTATTGATCTTCCTCTATTTGGAAACTTTGGGATTTGTTTTTGGATTCCTCTGTGTGCAGTTTATCTTTGAGTATTCTTTGTAGTGCTTGCTTGGTGGTCATGAATTCTTTTTTTTTTTTTTTTTTTTTAGGTACAGGGGATTGAACCCAGGAATGCTAAACCACTGAGCCACATCCCCAGCCCTTTTAAATATTTTATTTAGAGACAGGGTCTTACTGAGTTTCTTAGGGACTCACTAAGTTACTGAGGCTGGCTTTGAACACATGATCCTTGTGCCTCAGCCTTCCAAGCCACTGGCATTACAGGAATGTACCATAACGCCCAGCTCTTTTAGTTTATTCTTGTCATGGAAAGTTTTTATTTACCCTCAAATTTGAAACTGAGCTTTCCTAGATATATCAACATGTCTGGCAGTTACTTTCTTTCAGAGCTTGAAATATCTCATTCCAGGCTCTCCTTGATTTTAAGGTCTGAATTGAGAAATCATATGTGAGCTTTAGTGGTTTGCCTTTAAATGTAATCTGATGTTTCTCTCTTCCAAATTTCAAAATTCTTTCCTTATTTTC
>PVHX01001999.1:71551-182353 GCA_004024805.1 Geosciurus inauris
ACATTTGTTGAGGCAAATAGAAAAAAAAATTATTACAATCATAATTTTTCTAACTTTGCACAAAATTATAAGCAGATTACATTCTTCATATTAAACATCTTTATATGCACTTTCAATGAACAGTATATATATATATATATTTATATATATTTTTTATCAACCATCTTTACTATACCCATTCCCCTTTCCTGCCCCCCACATCCCCCCTGTCGTGTCCCTTACTTTCTACATTAGGCTTTTTGGTTATGATGTATCTTGGAGAACTTCTCTTTTAATCAGGTCTATTTGGGGTCCTGTATGTATCCCGTATGTGGTTGTCTATTTCATTTCTAATATGGGGAAAGTTTTCTGTAATTATTTCATTGAAGATGTTCTTAATTCCTTTAGCTTGTATCTCCATGTTCTGTTCTATCCCAGTGATTCTCAGGTCTTGATGTTCTCCCAGAATTCTTGTATATTCTGATTATGTTCTATCATGATTTTCCCTTTATTGTGTTCTATATATTCAAGTTCACATACTCTATTTAAGTTCAGGCCTTAAAAGGGCTTAAGTTCTGTTTTTTATGCAATCTAATCTGTTAGTGATACTTTCAGATGAATTTTAATTTGATTATGTCTTTCATTTCTGAGAGTTCTGATTGGTTTCTTTTCAATGTTTTATTTCTTTATTAAAGTGGTCTTTATCTCCTGTTATTGTTCTCTTTGTTCCTTAGATTTTTCTTTTAGTTCACTAAACATTTTAATAATCAGTTTTCTATAATCTTTCTTTGGGATTTCATCCACTTCCATTTCAGTGGGATCCTTTGTTAGGGGATTGTGAACCTTTTTTAGGGAATATTTGTTTGCCTGTTTCCTCATGTTTTTAGAGGTCTTGGACTTGTGCATCCATAAAGATGGATTTCCTTTCCTCTTTTTTACATGTGTCTTTTTGTGTGCACTTATCTTATTTTTTTTCTGGGACTTCTTTTTGTTACTAATATATGAGTAGATGTCAAAGGAGTGGGCTCTGAGGCCCCCTTCTGATTGTTCCTCCTTGGGTCCTGGTTGATGGTTTGGGGTTTTTGCCTCCTCTTTTCTTTGAGTTGGAGTAATATGAAGGTTCAGGTGGGGCAATATCATGTTTTGGGTGAGCTTCACTGTTGCTCGATTGAGTTGTGAGTGTTTATCATCAGTAGGATCTCAATTTTGTGATTTTGAAGTGTCCCAATCTCTTTCCAGGCCCTCTTAGAAGGAAGGGGAGCCAGGAATAGCACTAATGTCAGCAACAGATGTACAGCTTTAAGATGAATGTCCTGTGTCTACTTTGACATCAATAACACTAATTGACATCTATATAGCAATGGTGTAGTCAGCACTTAACAACAATACTACTAATAAAAAAACATGAACTAGATCAAATATTTGACTGCAGGTGTCTACTATTTATATATATATATATATATATATATATATATATATATATATATATATATATATTTTAGTTGTAGGTGGACAGAATATCTTTATTTTATTTTTATGTGGTGCTGAGGATTGAACCCAGTGCCTCATGCATGCTAGGCAAGCACACTACCACTGTGCCATAACCCCAGCCCAGGTGTCCACTATTTTGTCCACTATATTAATAAGTGAAACAACTTGAATAGAATTGGAATTACATAAACTGTATAATTTTATTATTTAGTGGACTTATAGTTTCTTAAGTAAGAGAAGATGGGGAGGAAGGCAAGAGAAAGTTTGAAGTGTTTGAAAAAATGATCAGAGGAGAGGCAGGAGATAGGTAGCAGGTGTCAGCTGTAAAGAAGAGGAAATAGAAAATTAACTGAAAGTTATGAAAAAAGAAAGCAAGGAGAGGACAAGCTATCAATGGGGAAGAGAATGAAGGAGAGATAGGAGGGCCCAGAACCTAGACAGCAAATGTAAAATCAAAACAACTTGAACTCTTGTATAATTGCACCCTACCTAAGTCTAAATCAAGGCTAAATAATGAACAAGTGCAGGAGAGAGATATTAACGTATAAGTTATATGAATATTATATATTTTCAAACCTATCCATGCAGTGACAGCATACACAACCACACATACACACACACTCACATGCACACAAAATCATACATATTGAGAAAAAAGTAAAGAATACAATATGATGAAGTGATATTAGAAAAAATTGAAAAAAAGTTAAAATTTAAAAAGAATTTAAAAATGAGACTACAGAGAAAAAAGAAATAATAAAAAGAGAATGAAAGAAAAAAGAAAAAAATCTTAATGAGAGATAGAAGGTTTGTTTCCCCTGAAGTGGTCAAATCTGTTGGCAGGGATGGATTTTCATTCTTTATATTTATTTTTGACTCTGTATTTTTGGCCACTGTCTTCATGTTCCTCACTTCTAGATCTCTGGAGCTTCTGGTAAAATCCACTTTTAGGGCATAGGGGCTAACTCTCCACAGGTTTCGTCTTTACTGTTATGGATGTGAATTACTGGGTATGTGCCCTGGAGCACAGATGCACTTGTGTGGCTACAGTGAGCATCTTTGCAAATAGCTCTTATGGGGTGTCAGCAATTATGGGAGTTTTGTCCATTGTGATCCAGAAGTTGAATGGTCCAGGTAAATTTTTCTTTGTACCTGTTTTAGTCTCTTTGGTTCTGGCAAAAGAGGAATTATTATTTTTTTTTTGTAGGTTGCTGGCAACTTCCTTTATGAGTTCCTGATCCCTTGTCTCTTTTGGCAGCTGTGCAGGTTGTGTGGGAATAGCTTTCAGCGCCCAGAAACATTTTCCTCACCTGCCAGGGTGTTCTCAGCCGATGGCCTGTGGAGAGCTTTCCATCCACGCAGAATGTTTTCATCTCAGGGGAATGTTTTGGATTTGTTTTCACTGAGACACCTCCCCTACCAACTCTGTGTCCATTAAGATCAGCCTTCCTCTGTAACCCATAGGTTTTCCCAAGTCATTTTTTCTTTATTTTTAAAATTTCTTTATCTGCAGGCCACATATCTCTTCTCTATGTCCCCTGCTCCACTCTGCTGCTGCTTCTGGCATTATTTCTTTTCTTTCTTTCTTTCTCTCTCTCTTTTTAAGGTTACACAATAATTTTTTGAGAGTCCTCCCTCCCTGCCCTTGTGGATTCCGGTTATTCTTTCCATTTGTCAATCTTGTTGGCTGGCCCCCATCTTTCTGGCAGGAGTGCAGCATATTGCTAAATGAGACTCATAAGGTGACTATAACTGTTTTCTTCATACTTTGAGAACAAAGATGGTAGATTCATCTTCTTGTATAGTGCCCTCACTTGGGCCACCTTCTTGGCATACTTCTGCCCATAATTCTCCTACAAGATCTGGCGCTGTTCTGGAGTGGCCCATTGCAGACACTGAACCACCAGCCAGCTGCACTTGTTATCTTGGATGTCAGTGCCAACATTTCTTGTCACAATGGAGTCTCCAAAGAGGTCAAGGTAATCATCCTGAATCTGAAAGAAGTCTCCCATTTCAATCATGATCTTCTTGGCATTGATTGGCATGTTTCTTCTCCCCATCAATGCCTGCCATGTACATGGTAGCAGCGATAGGCAGGTAGAAGGAGTAGAAAACTGTCTTGGACTTAACAATGAATTTGTACCTCTTTTCAGCGTATCTTCCAAGATCCACACAGTCCTGAGGCGACTCTGATGAGGTCCAGGATCTGCCCAATCTCAGTTTGATAGGAACTCTGTAGGAAGAGCTCAATCAAATTCAAATAATTGGGCTGTTCCTGGCAATAGAACGTCAGCAGTTGGTAGATAGATGCTTCCAGAAGCAGAGTATCGTTGATAGCATCCAAACCTATGCCTGACTACTGATACTAGCAAAGCTGTCCCTGTCAGGTAAGGGGTGAATCCATGTTGGCACCAGGAGGAAAGCTTGCAGCAATTCCACACACCAGCCCACTGTCAGGGCCCTCTGGGGACTATAGGCATCCTGTTTTCTTGGATTCACCAGCTCCCGGAATGCCACCACCACCGTCAAGCCCCGGTTGTACTTGCCTCAAATGGCATTATATTCCAAGACCTCCTTGAGTCGAGTAATAGTATCTCCTGTCTCTGGGTGCCCCATCTCATCTTCAGTCAGCACCTTGATCATCTGAGAGAAATATTGGTTGAAATCCTGCTTTTCTTGGGCATACACATCTGATTTGTGGATTCCATTTATTCTGAGAGAGGAGCAAACTGCTCTATTCCTGGATGTTGGTTCTTGCTTGATCTCTGAAGTATTATTTCTTATGTTCAAGTTACTGATTTCATGAAGCTCTATGTTTTTTTTTTGTTTTTTGTTTTAACAGTGCAGTGTTAAGTTTCAGTGAGGTTCCTTAGTTACTCACCTCACTTAGGGTCAGTCTTTCTGCTTTGTAAGTCTGGTGCTGAGGTACCAGGATGGGCTTTCTTTTTCTAATCCACCATCTTCTCCCCTTGTTGATTTTTTTAAAAAAATGTTCCATCATTTTCTGAGAATGGAACTGAAATATCCACCTGTAATTGTGAATTTGTTTATTTCTATTTTCAGTTCTACCAGTTTTGGCATCATATATTCTGAGGCTCTTTTTGGTATGCACACAGAACCCTCATATTTTCCTGGCAAATAGTTCCCTTTTTTAAGACAGGGTCTCACTAAATTGCCCAGGCTGACCCCAAACTGGTGATTCTCCTACCTCAATCTCACAAGTAGCTGAGGTTACCAGCATGTGCCACTACACCCAGCTTATGGGTCCTTTTATCTTTAGGTAATTTTTCTCTTTGTTGTTAGTACCTTTCTTTGCTCTGAAATCTTACTTTATCTGAGTAATATAGCCATTTCTGCTGTAATTAATGTTTACTTAATATATCTTTTTATATTCTTTTAATTTCAACACACATTATATCTAAAATGAGTTTCTAATTAACAACATATAGTTGGGTAATGTTTTTAATTTGCTATGACCATCTGCATATTTTGACTGGTATTTGTAGTCTATTTACATTTAATATAATTATTGATATGTTAGGGATTGGGTCTGCCACTTTTCCCCTATTTGCTCTTTCTTGTTTCTCTCTTTTCTTTTTCCTGACTTTCTGTGGATTATTTGAACATTTTAGAATTCCAACGATTTATCTATACTGGTTTGGAATGTAGGTCTTTGGATAACTTTTGTAGTGTTTGCTCTAGTTATTACCCACCTCCATTCCCATTGTCAGTCTACTGGCATAAATATTTTACAGTTTGAATGAAATGTGGAAAACTTACCTGCCTCAAGGTTCTTTTGTTGTTCTTCATTTATAATTGTCTTAAATATTTTCTCTATATACATTGAAAGCCACATTGGACAGAGTCATGATTTTTGCTTCAACCATAAACAAACTCAAGAGAAGAAAGTCTCTTGTATCAACCCGTATTTTTGATCTTTTGTTCTTTCTTCTTTCCTGATGTTTTAAGACTTCCTTTATCACTTCCTTGCTCTTGAGTGGACTTCCTTAGACATTGTTCTAGAGTAGGATTTCTGGCAACAAATTCTCTTTAGTCTGAGAATGTCCTGATTTCCCCTTCATTCCCGAAGGGTATATTAATTGAGCATAGAATTCTGGGTTGAACATTCTTTTTCTTTTT
The DNA here is from genome assembly GCA_004024805.1 of Geosciurus inauris. NCBI lineage: Eukaryota > Metazoa > Chordata > Mammalia > Rodentia > Sciuridae > Geosciurus > Geosciurus inauris. The sequence goes on from PVHX01001999.1 coordinate 77,162, forward strand.
GCACTTAAAAAATGTCATGCTATTTCCTTCTGGTCATTGGAGTTTCTAATGGGAAATCTGCTTTCATTCTAATAGTTTCCCCCTTTAGGTAATGCATCATTTCTCTCTGCTCTAAGGAAAAAAAAATTGTCTCTAGTTTTCAGAAGCTTAACTGTGATATGTCTTGGTGTTTACTACTTTGGATTTAGTAAGTTCAGAGATTGCTCAGCTTCTTGAATGTGCAATTTTATGTTTTTCTTTCTTTTCTTTTTTTCTTTCTCTTTTCTTTTTGGCCAAGTTTGAGTTTAAACATTATTTCTTCAAATACTGTTCAGTCCTACACTCTTTCTCTTCTCCTACTAGAACTCACATGATATAAATGTTAGATATTTTGTTATAGTCTCACAGGCCCCTCAGGTCTGGTCTGTTCTTCCTTCCTTTCTTCTTTTCCTCTCTCTGTCCACCCCTCTCACCTTTATTCTACACACACAAATACATTTTTTTTTTCCTTTGGTCACTACATCTCCTTCTCTGACACATTTGCTTCCCTCTTTCCTTTTGATAAGGACCTGCTATGATTTGGATAAGTGCCCCCAAAGGTCCATGTGTTAAAGGCTGGGTATCTAGCCTGTGGTGCTATTGGGAGGTGATGAAACTTTTAAGAGGTTGTAGGGGAGCTAGTAGGAGGAAGTGAGGTCACTGGGGATGTTCCCTTGAAGGGGATATTGAGTTTCTCCTGTTTCTTTCTTTGCTTCCTGAATACCATGAGGTAAACAGGCCTCCTCTCCCACCATGATGTACTGTGTTACCATAGGCCCAAAGCCACAGGACCAAGTGGCCATGGATGGCAATTTCCAAAACCATGAGGCAAAATAAACCTTTCCTCCTTGTAAGTTGATTATCTTAGGTATTTTGTCACAATGACAGACCCTGTGATTACATTGGACCAACCCTGTAAAACACAGGACAATCTCCCCTTTTCAAGGTCCTTGATCACATCACATCTCAAATTCCTTTATGACATGTAAGGTAGTAAGTATATCCACAGGTTCTGGAGACGAAGATGCAGACATCTTGAGAGGTCATAATTTTGTTTGCCACAGTGTCCATGGTCAAGGATCCAAAATGAAAGGGGTTCTGAGTGAATAACACCTCTACAGAGGAAATCAGTGCTGAGAGAGATGGGTCTGGTGGCATATAAGAGACTAGGATATAAAATGGAGAAATACACAAAGGAAGAAATATGTGTGTGTGTGTGTGTGTGTCTGGGAGGAAGGAGGTGGAGGAAGTGGGATGAGGATAATAGCAACATCCTGGAAAGAACACAAAGAATAGTAAGAAGACAGGTAAGGTGTGTGTACTTCTAAATAAGTAGCCTCATAGGTGGGGCTGCAGAGAGACAGGGCAAGGGTGGAACCCATGGATTTCACAGAGAAGAGTTTTAAAGGCTGCCAAGAATGCACCGAAGTAAAAAAGAAAGGCAGAGTATGTGGCCCAGAACTCCAGGCAGACCAAGAGGGTGGATGATGCCTGTTGGGTGGTATAAAGATTGCCCAGACAGAGGCGGGACAAGGGCTCTGTGAGCAGGGAGGGGAAAAGAAACAGAAACTAAGTTTGTTATGGGAAAAGGGGCTGTGGTTTCATACTTGATAACGAATATTAAACACAGAGTTTGATAAGTTGAGGAAGAATTATAGATAGGGCGCTTCCATGAAGCCTTTTGTCTCCTATTGAAAATCTGGGTGTACCAAATTATATTCTCCCATGAATTCATTCAATAAATACTGAGTTGCTACTCTGCACTAGACAGTGTTTTCTGCACTGGAGATACAAACAATGAACAAAGGGAGTGAGTGGCATCAGGGAAGTAGGTGTGATTAAAACACAAAGACAGGGGCTGGGGTTATGGCGCAGTGGTAGCGTGCTCACCTAGTATGCATGAGGCACTGGGTTCGATCCTCAGCACCACATAAAAATAAAATATATTCTGTCCACCTACAACCAAAAAATAAGTATTAGAAAAATAAAATACAAAGATTTGGAGGAGCTGGTGGGTGTTGGAAGCATGATAGGCTTTTTTCTTTTTTTCTTTTTTCTTTGGTACTGGGGATTGAACTCAGGGGCACTCGACCACTGAGCCACATCCCCAGCCCTATTTTGTGTTTTATGTAGAGACAGGGTCTCACTGAGTTGCTTAGCACTTCGCCATTGCTGAGGCCTGCTTTGAACTTGCGATTCTCCTGTCTCAGCCTCCCTAAGTGCTGGAGTTCTAGGTGTGTGCTGCTGTGCCTGGCTAGGCTTTTTTCTTAGTAGGGGATGATGTAGGGGTTTGCAGTATCCTTTTCACCTGCTGACAGAGGCTTGCTCAGCGCCCACTTTCCAGCACACCTACCCTGGGGAGAAGTTTTGAGTCTTATATTCCCCACTCTCCTCTTCCTTGGATCCCTTCCCTCTTCCTTTTTCCTCTTCCTCTCACTCTGTGTCTTTATTTGCCCTGGGGATTAGGAGGACCAGGGCTAGAGGAGATGGGGACTGTGGCTTCTTTCTCTTGCATCCATTTTTTCTTCCTTCCCTTTGAACCCAATTCAAAATAACTAAGATGAATGGTGGCCTGGGATCATGCCAGGATGGGAGGCTGTCATGTCCAAAGGCAATTCTCCAGCTAGGGGACCACATAGCAGCTGGGCCAGGGATGTATAAGCCAATAAGGGGTCTGTATGAGACACTATGCATTATGCACTGTCACAGATAAGCTGTGGGCTAGCAGATAAGCTCATACCTTGGTATCTCACACCCTGATGCAAATTGATATAACACTTGGGAAAGCAATTTCATATTATCTTGTAGAGTAGAAGACATTCATGTCCTATGACCCAGCAATTCTACTTCCAGTCACATACTCTAAAGAGGCTTTGATGTACATGAGGAGACAAGTACAAGAATGTTGGTTGCAGCATAGTTTGAAATGGCAAAAACTGGAAACAAATGAAATGTCCAATTTTTAGAAAGTGGGATACATTAGTCTAATGCAATACAAGATAAAATAAACAAAAATTATGGATATCATCAGAGGAAACTCTAAAAACATATTGTAGAGTGAAAAAGGATGCTACAAAAGGATATGTGCAATGTTTTCATTTATACAAAGTTTACAAATATGCAAAATAATATGATAAAGTGTTTACATATGTATGTCAGAATTTATGTATTTATATTATTAGATATTATATATTTATGTGTGACACACATGCACACACATGTGTGTCACATGAGAATGCTAATTCTCAAGGTGAAAGCCAATGTCGAGTTGTGGGAAATCCAGCAAGATTGCTTGGATTTGCATTCTAGTTCCATCTCTCACTAGTTATGTAAATTTGGAAAAGTTACTTAACCTCTGAAGACCTCAATTTTTTCATGTATAAGATGGGAAATGGTCATTGTATTATTCAGTCATTGCTGCCCTAATGCTGTGTAACAAACAACCCCCTAAGCTCAGTGACCTTCAACCTTAGTTTTCATTCACAAGCCCATGAGTTGACTGTGGCTCTGCTGGACTGGTTTCCAGGTTTTGGGTTAAGTTTAGGTCACTCTATGTGTTTCTATCAGCAACTACTCAATGCGTACTCCTTTCAAGGCAGAGGTCACATGCCTTAGTGCATTAGAGTGGCAAGCAAGACACATGATGTTTTCTTAAGCCTTGAGCTCAGAACTGTCACCTTGCTTCCACCCACATTCCATTGGCCAAAGCAGGTCACAAGGCTGAAGCCAGTGGGGTAGAGGGAAGTGTACCACACCCATGGTAAACCAAGACAAGGGCAGAAAGGAAGAATTGAGCAAAAAAATAAAACAATAGTGCTGATCTCCTAGAGTTGTTGGGAGGATTAAATGAGTGAAAGGCCTTAGGGCAGAGCCCTGTACATGGTAGAGACTAAATTCTTATTGTTCAGGAGAATGATGAAATCTAGGAGAAAGAGAGGATTTAACTTGTCTGTTAAATTTCCTTTCTTTTCTTTTCTTTTTCAAGAAAAACATAAACAAAAAGCAAGTGAAGGAAACTATTTGTTTTTAGGAGATGGCTTTTGAGATGGGTAGGAATTGGTTAGTTCCAGAGGGAGAGTAGGAGCGACAGACATGAAGTCTTAGAAGTAGATGAAATTATTGTGGGAGACCAGCTGAAGGCAGCTCAGTGTAGAATACTATGCCAGACCCTGAGTTTCATCCTCAGCACCATTACCCCTGCAGAAAAAGAGAGAGAGAGAGAGAGATGAAAAGTGCTCAGGAAACATTAGCATTTAGGAAGAAGATTGTAGACTCCAGGAAGCAGGGACTGTATAATCTCACTCATTTCTGTGTCCCCAGCACCATGCATGACACAGGATAAATGTTTTTAAGAGGAGTAGGGAGAGAAGGAAGAAAGAAGCAGTGATAGAGACCCATCAGAAGGAATCAGAAAAACAGGGAGCCCTCACCTGAAAATCCCAGAAGGGCATGAAGGGAGATGGACAATTGCTTGGTGCACTGGTTAGTAGTGGCTGCTGACTCACTCGGAACCTTGCTGTCTGGGTTCGGTGTCCCAGATCAAAGGGGACAGACTTTCTATTTCATTTGGTGGGTTCTGCCTCAGCCCCAGTTTCTGAGCAGTGGGTGCTGAATGGCCCTGTCCCTCAGGTCCATTGCTATTCCAACATCTCCTCTTCTCTGTTTCCCCTTTGTTCCTGCCTCTTCCAAGTCTGCTCTCCAGTGCATGGTGGAATGTGCAGAGGCCAAGACAGGAGAGAGGTCTAGGGCAGTGGAGGCTCTCTGGGATCAGAAAGGGGACAGGATACAGCCCTTCTTTGGTGCTTCTTGCCTGTAAAACTCCATCGAGCCTCTGTGGAAACCAGGCAGCCAAAGACTAGGGGAAGGTAGACTCATTTCCTTATAAACTATGTGGTTATTAGGGCGGGAGTTTCACATGTGGCTTTTTGCATAATCAGGTTATCCAGTAGTTGGCCCATTAGAGGGCTCATAAAGTCTGGCTGCTCTGACTCACAGCATGAAATCTAAGGTGAGCCAACAGGAATGGAGCTCCGAGGAGAATCCCGCAGCCACTTGCCTATGTGATATCAGGTGGGGATAATCTCTGGAGCCCAAGTGTCACAAAAATCTCAGGGCTTTAGGATCAATCTGTTTGTGATCAAGACTTAGCCCCAGCATTTGCCAGCTGTATGACTTTGGGCAAGTTCCTAACCCTCCCTGAGCTTTCATTTCCACCTTACTACAATGGTAGTGGTTTAGGAGGATTTTTCTGGAGAACAACAGTTGGCTGTTGGGCAGAGCTCTGAGCAGGGTAGTACAAGGGTGAGGGCACCAATTTCTGGAATCTGATCCTTAGATTTCCCTCTGATGTTTAGTAGTTGGCACTCTGGCAAACTGCTGTGCCATAGCTACTGAATTAACTGTGTTCCTTTCTTCCGCCTGCCATAGCAAAGAACCGCACATGGTGTGGCTGTGAACAACAGAAATGTAGCCTTTTGCAACCTGGAAGCTGCAAGTTCTAAGTCAAGGTGTTGGCAGGACCACACTCCCTCCAAGGCTTTAGGAGAGACCATTCTCTGCCTTTTTCTGAGTTCCTAGCTTCACCAGCATCATTGGTGGTCCTTGGCATGCAGCCAGCTGTATTACTCACTCTGCTGCCATTGTCACACGGGTTCTCCCTGAGTGTCTCTGTCTTCACATGGCCCTTTGAGTGTGTCTGCATTCAGATTTCCCCCTTTAAGGTCACTAGTCCTATTGGATTAGGGCTTGTCCCATTCTAATGACCTCTGTTAGCTTGATTTCCAAATAAGGTCATATTTGTGGGTACAGGGATTGAAGCTTTATTTATCTATTGGGGAGCCACAGTTCAACCCATAACACTCATGTTAACCATGACTCAGTGATTTCATTCTTAGGAATATAACCTAAAGAAAAAAGTTGTTTAGTCCCCCAAAAGGCATGTACTAGAATGTTCCAAGCAACTTTATTTATTTATTTATTTGTTTTTGTTTGTTTGTTTGTTTATTTTTAAGAGGACTCAGTTGTGGATATACCTTTCTCTCTCTCTCTCTCTCTCTCTCTCCCTCTCTGATACTAGGGATTCAACCCAGGGTTGCTGTACCACTGAACTGTATCTCCAGCTTTTTTCATTCTTTATTTTGAGACAGGATCCTCACTAAGTTGCTTAGGGTCTTGCTAAGTTGTTGAGGCTGGCCTTGAACTTGAAATCCTCCTGTGTGGCTGGGATTACAGGTGTGGGCTGCTGTGTCTGGCACAATTTTATTTTTAATAGTTCCAAATTGGACACAACTCAAAGGTCCATCAACAGAACCAATAAACAAATTGTAGTGTATTCACACAGGGAAAACTACTCATCAATAATAAGACAAACTGAGGATAGAAGCAAAAACATGAATGAAAGAAAAAGTACACGTTATGCAATTCTATTTGTATGAAGTTCAAGAAGAGGCCAAATTAAGCTGATAGATGTCAGAATAGTGAAGGGGCATGATGAAATCATGTGGGGGTGTTTGGGGAATGTTCTGTATCTTAAAAGGAATGCAGGCTACATATGCATGTTTTTGTATAAATAAAAATTCATCAAGTTGTACACTTTACCTCTGTAAATTATACTTCAATTTTTAAAATTGGAAAAATAAGAAATTCAGTCCTCAGTATGCCCAGTGGCCAATGATTTCCAGGGCTTGACTCTCACTTGTTCAAGTCATAGGAGCTTGATGTGTAAACTGGAAGGCTGACTTAGATGAGTTCTAATGAGGATTTTTAATGAGCCAGGGTCAGTGCCTGTATAGCCTGGACAGTGCTGGACACAAACTATCCAGTGAGGTCCTGGGGATGCCCCCACTTGAAGTGCTACCACTTATCTATGCTCCCACCTTGGACAGCATACCATAGAGACAGGTGGGCTCTAATTTCATTCCAGTGCCCTATGTCCTTACAGAAATGACTGAGCACACTGTAATCTAGTTACCTCATCTCTAAAATGGGTGGACTTACCCTCACTCCCAGGGTGATTCTGAGAAGCGCTTCACAAGAGACCATAAAATTGGAAACATACTAACTACTAACTACTCAGCTAATGTTATTTCCACTTCTTTCATGAAGACAGGCTGCAATACTGACTCAGGCATTTTTCTTTTTGCACCACCATGCCTGGTGCAAAAAGAAAAAGACATTTCTTATTGTCTTTTTGGGTGCTGAGACTTCCGCTGTTAGCCGAAAGAGGTGACAAGACAATCCTGAGAACTTCCTCTCTGGTGTCTTAGGTCACTCTAGATAATGACTTGTATCTGTAAAGGGGCTTGAGAAAGCCTAGGGCCGCTCACAGCCTAACAATATATTCTCCAGCAGGCAGCTATTGCCCAGAGTCCCACTCTAAATGTGTCCTCCTGTAGGATCACCACTGGCTCCTGTCTAAAACTTTTCCAGAGACTGGGGACAGAGCATGATAATATGTTTATCAGTTTTGATGGTGGATGGAAAGGTTGGGAATCCTTGTGACAGGAAGAAAGGAGAAAGCCTTACAGAGTTTGGGATGACAGAGGAGGAATATTTGTGGTCTTCATATCCTCTTTTGTCCCCTGAGCTGTCAGCATCCTGGTGAGATCATAAAAAGTGGGAAGAAACAGTGAGCTCTGGCAACAGCTGCCCCTTTGGGGTCTCCTTCCCTCTGCCTCAGGGACTTATTCCTCTAACCCATGTTCCTGATACCTTAGGCTAGTGAGGGCAAGGGTATGAGGAAGCTGGAAGCAGGGCTGATGAGGACAGGCAGGGGTGTACTTGGGGAATAAGTGACATCCTGAAGGGGCTGTTTGGGAAGCTGACTCAGTGGATGCCAGGCAGGCTGGGACAGGAGCCTTAAGAACGAGTGGGGACGGGCTGGGGTTTGGCTCAGTGGTAGAGTGCTTGCCTAGCAAGTGTGAGGCACTGGGTTCGATTCTCAGGACCGCATATAAATAAACAAAATAAAGATCCACCAACAACTAAAAAAAAAAAAAAAAAAAAAAAGAACAAGTGGGGATTTGGAGGGCTCTATGAGCATGTCGGGTGCAGTGGAGCCCTGGGTTACCCACTTCCTGCTTCCCTTTTTTTTCTGTAGTAATCAGAGTTCTTCTGAGAAACAGAAGCAATAGAACTACTATGTAACAACATAACAATAAGTTCAGAGGCTCATTACACAGAAAAACCAAGGTCCAAGAGATAAATGCTGTGGGGGAAAGAAAGGCTTTATTTAGTGTCCAAAGAATGCAGAAGAGGCAGCTTTGCTCACAAATCAGCTTCTCAACTCCAGGGGGTTGAGGGGCTGCAGACATAGGAAAGGAATAATGTGGGAGGGTAATACACTAATAAAGGGGAGGGACGTTCATATCTTTTCTGGGAATAGGCAGAGATCCTCCAGGAACTTGAGTGCCACTTCTTGTCGTTTCTTTCATGGTCTGGTGTTTCCTTTCAGTGTGGCTGGTAGGTGTCTTCTTTAGTCTAAAGGTGGGGAAAGGGGTGGGAGGGAGACCAGGCAAATCTAGGTCAAGTTAACCCTATGTTATAGTTTGGGACAAAACAAATCTCAAACGATCAACTCGTCTACAGACATGTTGATGTGCAGAGCTGAGTAGCATCTGACCCAAAGGTTAAGGCAATAGAGGAGACAGACCCAATATGAAGGCAGAGATGCCAAGTCTTTCATCCCATTCCAGTTACCCATTTTATACCTACAGGCCCAAGTGAAGACTGGATATTTTCAGCAAAGTGGCCTTCAGGTCTCTGAAGAGTAACCTAGGCAACCATTAACACCTTACTCACACGACAGAGGTGGTATATATAGCAAAGCTAGAGGGAGACCAACAATGTATTTCCAAACTGTGAGACCTCCACAGTCAGTGGTAAAACAGAAGAGTCAGCTTAAGAGAAAGTGAAGCTAGAGGGTTTATTCAAGTTTTTCCTCAATAATATAATTATATGGATCTCTCTCTCTTTCTCACCCTCCCCCCAACACTCTCTCTCTCAATTGGCTCACACAATTAATTATGGAGGCTGATAAGTTCAAAATCAGCAGGGTAGGCTGGCAGGCTGGAGACTCAGGGAAGAGCCCATATCGCTGTTCTTGTCTGAAAGCCATCCCCTGGCAGAGTTCTCTCCTGCTTGAGGTCAATCTCATTCTGTTCAGGCCTTAAAGTTATTGGTAGGCCTCATGCAGAACATCCAGAGTTCTGCAAATGAGAGTTCTTCTGGAACTCTCATTTTTCTTCGAGAACTCTCTCTCGTGTTTCATCTGGAGTTCTTCAAAATGAACAATATCTGGGGCACTGTTGTGCAGTCAAATTGACATGTAAAATTTACCTCTTTACTGAAAGGACTTCACAAAGCAATAGGAATGGTAGCCCCCAGTTACTGAGGCTCTACCTTGTGTTGGGGTCCTTGTGCTGCAATGACCTGATTCAAGTGAACTATCCTGATACACCTGTATGGTAAGTGTCTTGTTCATCTTACAGAGGAGTCAAATGAATCTTGCCCAGTGTGATGTGAGTACCCCACCCAAATCTCTTTTTCCAGACAGCACACCTTTTTCCCCAGAAGCTGCCAGTGCTGCAGCCACAGCTTTCATGTTTGAGACCATCCCTGGAGGATTCCCTCAGTGATGGGACTGCTTTTGTGTGGAATCTAGGAACTTAATCTCCTTCTCCTATATCCAGTCCCCCGTTCTCCAGGGGTACACAAAGACTGGCTGACACAGATACACAGGAACCTGGTCTGCTTATCTCCAAGGAACTACAACTGGGGACTATTCACACTCCAGAGCTCTCCATGAATTAGGTTGAGGCATCCTCTCTGCCCTGATTTCTTTCCTGCTCCTCTCTTAAGATCCTTTCTTGGATAAATCATGCACCTATGAGTCTGCGGCTCAGGCTCTAAGTCTAGAACCCAAGACACCCACTAGTGAGGGATTGAAACTCAAGCCTAGCTGACTTTAGTCAGTCCACTGAACCCTGTATGTCTATAGCTGGGTGGAAGGTCAACAGGAGTGGACACCTTGGGGGACAGGGTTCTTGGCTGAGGACAGAACAGGAGTCCTAGCCCTCAGAAAGCTCTCTGTGGGTTTGTTACTTCCTACCTCTCTGCTGCCTCAATTCACAAAACAGAGTTTCTGCAACATGCTTACAGCCTCTGCTGAAAACCTCTTCCCTGGGCAAGGAGTGGGGAAATTAGGGGCTATACTTGTGGGTGGGAAAGACTGTGAGTCCCACCCCGAGGCTTCTCAGAGGAGGAAGTCACCACCCTCAGGAGCAGGGGCCCAGATGTGCAGGAATGGGAATGTATCTGAAGTGAAGTCTTGAGCTGCTCCTGGGAGAGCACAGGAGACAAACCCTAGGTGAGTCTGCCAGCAGCCTAGTGAGTGGGCTCCAGGCCTGGGCTGTGGTCCACAGACCCCATTTGCAGCCCTGGCCTATGGGAGCTGAGTCACCATCCTGGAAGGCCTCTGCTGGATTTTTCCATAATTTGGAGGTTTGGAAGTGCCCCAATCACATCTGTTCTAGTTAAAGTTTTGCCTCTGGCATTCCCAGGCGACCTGCAGCCCTCTGAGAGAGAGCTGCTCAAGGACAGCAAATAAGTGAGAGCCAGAAGCCCAGGTGGAGGTGAGACAGTCTGGACCAGAGATAGTGGGGCCCAGGCCAGTAGAGGAATAGCTAGGGGTGGCTTTGGGGTGGGGAAGTTCTCCTATTTGGCCCCCAAAGAACTTGGTTGGAGGAGATAGCTAAGGATATAAAGCATGGGTTGGCAGAAGACTTCTGTGTGTGTGTGTGTGTGTGTGTGTGTGAGTGTGTATGTATGTGTGTGTACCAGGGATTAAACTCAGGGCTACTGGACCACTGAGCCACATCTCCAGCCCTATTTTGTGTTTTATTTAGAGACAGGGTCTCATTGAGTTGCTTAGCGCCTTGCTATTGCTGAGGCTGGCTTTGAACTTGCAATTCTCCTGTCTTAGGCTCCCAAAGTGCTGGGATTACAGGTGTGTGCCACCGTGCCTGGCTAGAAGGCTTCTTTTAACTAAGAGATGTTGGGGCTGTTCTCTTTGGTTAAAGCTCTTTACCACTGCCTTCTCTAGGAAGGACATAGGGTGGGAGCTTTGGTGTCAGATCTGATTAAAAACCTGTTTCGGGCTGGGATTGTAGCTCAGCGGTAGAGCACTTGCCTCGCATGCGTGAGGCCCTGGGTTCGATCCTCAGCACCACATAGAAAGCAATAAAATAAAGACATTGTGTCCATCTACAACTAAAAAAAAAAATTAAAAAAAAAAAACCTCTGTTCTATCCTTATGAATTCTATGATGCTGGGAAATTCACTTACTACCTCAAAGCCTGGGTTTCCTCATCCATAAAATGGGTAGCCATGCTCAAGTCAGGTAGATGAAGGAAGTACCTTAGCCAGAGCCAGAGAGAGTGTTGGTGGAACAAGAATGCCAAGGAAAAGTCCATCCAACTTTACTGTGAAGAAATTAGTTTACTTCTGGATCTATGGTGACAGAGATACGGCCAATGCTCACCCATTCCAATGCATGAGGCAGACATCACTAATTATATTCATAGACCCTGAATGGAGCACCCAGTTGGCTTCTATTAATTAATCAGAGATGGACTTTATATGTCATCCCTGTCCTTCAGTCAAGAGGCCTTGATAACCATATAGGGGAGTCCCAGGCATGGGGAAAGAAAATTTGCCTTTTACGTGTCTTCTGGCTTGAATGCCTTGAGGATGGAAATGATTTCTGAATGAGCAGCTAAAAATCTCTATCACTTTCACGTAGCTTAAGCTGCTAAGCAGAGGTCAGGCTTGGTGTGGGCTTTCCAGGTAAACACTAGCTTAAAGGGTTGGCCTTGCCAAAGGTAGACTCTTGGGCTACGGCCTTCAGTAGATCCTGGGACAAAGGTTTCAGAGTAAGTAATTTACTTGTGAAGAGATCCCAGGACCTGTACTAGGAAAGTGAGGAAGTGAGACCAGGGAGAGAAATCAGAGAGGGAGCTGGGAAACTGAATTAGTTAGCTCTATGTTACTACAACACATCATTTACCTAAGATAAAGTGACTTTAAAAGAGGAAAGATTTATTTGGACTTACAATTTAGGAATGTTCAGTCCATGGTCATGTGGCCCCATTGCTTTGGTCCTGTGGTGAGGAGCACATCAAGGTGGGACTATGTAGGGGAACAACATGCTCATCTCAGGGCATCTGGGAAGTGAAGAGAGAAGACACCAGCATCCCACAGTCCCCTTCAAGAGCAAATCTCCAGTGACCTGAAGACCTGAAGACCCCCACTGGCCTCACCTCTTAAAGGTTCTACCACCTTCTGATAACACCAAACTGAGGTCCAAGCCTTTAACATGTGGGCCTTTGAGGGACATTTTAGATCTAAATTCTAGCAGGTACTTATAATATAACCCATCAGCCATTAGTTGGGGTAAGTTGTTAAATACCAGTTACAGATGGATAGAATAGGTTCAAGCAGCCAAATAAAACTTTGGGGCAAAAAAAAAAACAACACAAGTACTAGTAGTTGGAAGAGGTAAGAACCAAGAGAAGTACCCACCACATGTGTGGTCCCTAAATGCTGAGGCCCTCAAGTGAATCTGCTCACTGAAAATCAGAGACACTTAATAGTCCCCAGTGTAGAGTTCTCTTTAAAATGCTGGCAGCTTCATTCTACCCTGATCTGCCCCACCTGTAGGGGCACAGGAGTTATTGTCCCCATCAGGCATGTTTGCTGCCACCACCTTCTCTACAATCATGAAAGATAATGCCAAGTGATCACAAAACTCCCTTGGATAAGGCCTCATAAGCCTCAAGAGAGTGAATGCTCTAGGTTGCATCAGTAACAATAAAAGGAATAATCTCAGAATAATGTTGGAGAAGCACACAGTAGGTGATCAGTAAATGGAAGCTGTTCATATCATTATTATTGCTGCTTAGAGATGAAATCTATTGCCAAACCTACCCTGACTCTAGGAGGGAGAGGATTTCTCAGGTTCTTTTGCTCCCAGCAGTGAGCAGAAGGAAAAATTGTGAAGACCTGGAAGAAGTTGGGTTAACTAAGAGGGGTCGGTTTTGGAGCCTGAAGTCTTTCCCCAAGGGAGGCCTGGCTGATGTGAGTCAGGGGATCAGTGAGAGGTTGGTGTCCAGGAGAAACAGGTAAGGGAAGAGGAGGTAAGAGATGATAAAATCTTGCTCCTCAACCTCAGCAGATGGGTCCTACTCACCAGAAAAGGGCATGCTCAACTTCACGCTTCTCCTCATCCGGCCCTCCCGCCCACCCTCCCTTTTGGTACCCACTCAGAATCAGAGAGGAAGACTGGCTTCCAGGACTCCTATGATTTATCTCTATGTGTTCTCCTGGTCTAGACTCTAGGGAGTGAGAGATCTCCTGGGGAGAGTTAAACCAGAGTCTGAGTAGTTTAGGGAGTCTAAGTAGCCAGTGAGTAGTTTAGGGATCTTCGTGAAAACCTGGAGCTTGGAAGGATTCTGGGCTAGGCTTATCCTTGCCCTGTGTAGAAGACTGGTTGTAAAAGTGCCCCAATTCTTCGTCTCTTCCTGAATATCAATTCAATATGAATATCAAATATCAATAAGCTTCTCCTAATGAGAAGTGGAATCTGCTTCCCTACCCTGGAATCTGGTTTGGACATGTGACTTGCGTTTTGGCTGATGGAAGGTGATGTCTGTTCTGAGCCTAACTCTCAGAAAGCTCTGCCTGCTTCGGCTTGGTCTCTTGAATGTTGCTGTGACCAGGTGAACAAGCTCAGACTAACCCTCTGGAGGATGAGAGACTCCTTGGAACAGAGACGAGTTTCTTAGCACAGGCCATATTAGATAAACTGCTAGCTGCTGCCCAAACATGTCAGAGAGCCCAGTCAAGACCAACTACGACTCAACTCATAGCTGACTATAGACACATATGTGATCCCAGACAATACTATAAGAACTACCCAGCTGACCTAGACACATGAACAATTGTAAATGCTTATTATTTTAAAGCCACTCTGTTTTAGAAGAATAAGCTAACTGATAAACACAAATTCCAGGGTCAAATCTCCTTCCTTCAGGCTAACTGGACACTGGGTCTGCCCCAACACATGAGGCAACTTCCAGCCTGATCAAAGCTTCCACAAAATACTCCCTTGTGGACACAGTCAACTCGTGTCTTGGCTTCCTCTCTTCCATGGGGCTATCCTGGCACTCTCTCATCTTTTTTCTGCATTCCTCTTTGGGCAGGATAATATGCATGCTAATATGCATGTATGTACACCCCTCTGCCATGACCTCTGAAGTGTATCTCACATCTTAAGGTCACTCTTTTTTGGCTGAGGATGCCCTGAAGCCCAGTCTGTGCTTTGTACCCAGGAGATATTCCCTAGGCAGGATCCTGGGCCCTCATTCCCTGAAAGTTGCTCCTGAAGCTCAGACTAAGTTGTGAGGTTCAAGCTCTGTGGGTTCAGTTCAATCCCATAAACTGCCCCACCTTGACCTTGAATCCAGCAGGAATGGAGAGCCCCAGCCCCTACCCACAGAGCAACAACCAGTATCCCTGGCTGGGCCAGCTTGCCCTGGACCTGCCTTCCACAGCTCTCTCTGCCCTTATAGGGCCACTTCCTGTCCAATGGCTCTCCCGCATGACCTGAACTGGTCATGTGATCAGCTCTCTCTGACTGTCCAGGATTTGACAAACCAGAGTGACTTAGAACACTACTCAATCTCTCTTATGTTTAGCTCTGGACTCTTCCAACACGGCATTTACCAGCCAGGTCACAAACCACAGAAACTGACTCTGAGTGGTCTAAGCCAAAGAAAGATTTATTAGATGATTATAGAGTGCTTTATGGGATTGATCAGAAGGACTGACCATGGGATGAGTGTGGTTGGGCACTGCTGCTGCTGGCACCACTGTTTTTCTGTCTGTGACCATGTTCTCAACTGTTTCTGCTTTTCTGTGGCTCTTAGCCCAGACTCAGAGCTCTGGGAGGCATGGAAAGGAGGAAGCTGGGCTTGGTTTGGGGCCTGTATTCTTGACTCTGGAGAAAATAAGTCACAATATTTGGCTTCTCCAAATAAAAGGAGGGATCTCATATGTCAGGCTGCCCAAAATAAAAATAAATAAATAAAAGGTGATAAGACCCTTGACAATACTTCATTCTTTTACTGTCAGTTATGAGGAGCTAGGTGCTTAAAGTAGAGCTCAGTCCCAAAGGTCATTTTTTTATAGTGTTTTTTTTAAAAAAAGAAAGAAATTGAAGTTTAATTTACACATAGTAAAATGCATACATCTTAAGGATTCAGTTTAGTGAATTTTTTCTTACCCATTTGTGTAACCTCTACCCAGATTAAAATATGGACAGGTACCATCACTCCAGAAAGTCCCTTTGTGTCCCTCGCCTGTCGCCAATCCATTCTTTTTCAAAGGAAATAACTCTTCTGTTCTTAGCTTAGTTTTGCCAATTTTTAAACTTCATATAAAAAGAACCATACAGTTTATACCCTTTGGTGCAAGGTTCCTTTTGCTTAATACAATGCATTTGAGATTCAGCCAGAATGATGTGTACATCAGTAGTTCATTCCTTTTTCTTGTTGAGTAGTGTTCCATTATATGAACATAATTTGTTTATCCATGGCCTCATTGGTATATATTTGAGTTATCTCACATTTTAGATTCTTATGAATAAAGCTATAAACATTCGTGTTCATCTTTCTGTGGCCAAGCATCACTTTTAGCCAGGATTATCCTGCCCCCTGAAAAAAGTCTCTCCCTGTTAACTAGCAAGACAGATGAGTTTCTCCATGAAGCTACCATTTGAATCCCAAACTGCACACTCATCCATGCCACTAAACTGCTATTTCTGTAGCTTCTCCACTTTACCATGTTTCTGGACCAATTGTTCAGGATAGAAACTTTGACTCTTGTATCCTTCACCCAAGTCATCAGCGACCCCACTCTGTGTGTCTTCAAAGTACCTGATTACTATCAACTTCATTGTCCAATCTGGACCACCATCACTGTACTTGAACCACTGTAGTATTCATTCCTTCCAACTTCTCCCTTAGTTTCTCCCTCATTCCTTCCAACTTCTCCCTTAGTATTCATTCCTTCCAACTTCTCCCTTAGTTTCTCTCTTCTCCCTTAGGTGATCCCCAAAACAGCAGTCAGAGTAACTGTTGAGAGGCTGAGCTCATGTTCCTCTTCTACTTGAAAATTTTCAATGGCTCCCACCCAGTCTAAGCAAAAGCCGCAGTCCTGACAACATCTAAAAAGCCCTGTGTGATCCCTCCTTCCCTTTCTCCCCCAGGCTTTGGCACTGGCTATTACCCTCGAATGGAATGCTCTCCCCCTAGATATCTGCATGGCTCCCTCCTTTACTCTGCTTCAGGCCTACTGACTTTATCAGCTCTATTTGTCTCTAGGGTATTGCTACCACCTGACACACTCTATTTACAGGTTAGACAACCTGTTTGTTATCTGTCTCTCCCATCAGTGTGTTAGCTCCATGAGCACATTGACTTTGTTTAGCTGGCACTTGTATCTCCAGTGCCCAGAACAGCATGGGTCATATTGTAAGCACTCAGAAACACAGAGGGGACTATGGCACACACAAAAGGAAGAATGGAGTCTGGTGGTTTCAGCTTTGGCTCACTTGGGCAATGGATTCATGAATCAACTTCTAAGAGCATCCTTTGGGATCTCTCGGCCTCCTCAGACATTTAGATGACTGCTCCAATCCCCCAGAAGGCCCCAGTCTCATACTCGCTGTAGGGTTAAGGCAGGCTTGAAAGTTGAAAAGACTTTGGGAAATTAAGTCCAGCTAACCTGGGAGTACAAGAAGGGCTTGGGTAGGGAGAGGACAGAGGACAGCATGCAGAGATACTCAAGGCTGGCACTCTGGACAGTCTCTGAAGAATGGTTCCTCCTGGGGCTCAAGGTCACTCTCTCCTTGTGCTAAACAAGCCAGGCTTTGGGGAGAGAGGTCTCAGCACTGTCCATCTCTGCTTGTTGTCCCAGTATCCACCATCATCCCTAGTCTTGACTTTGGTTATTTTAAGTCATTTTTTTCCCCTAGAAGTGAAGCAAACCCACAGAGAGAAACAATCTTTCTTAAAGCAAGCTTACTGTCTCTTAGGAGAGACGAGGCAGCGCTGCCTAAACAAGTCCCTGGACTGATAAGGCTGCCAAACAGAGAGGTCTGATCTCTGTCAGGGTGCTCCAAGAGTCAGAGGGTCTATCTCCATCTTCAGACATGGACTTGACCACATCAGGCCATTCCAAGTCTATGACATATCACGACAGGTTTGGAAGGCTGCCAGAGGAGCTTCCTAACCTGGTTGGCTTGTCCCCACTATAGTTGTCCGGCCCCAGTCTCTGTCCTAAATGTACTTTGCGGGGAGATTCTCCCTTAAGTATAAACTATGGCACAAAAGATTTTGCTCCCTGGGGCAGGGGACAGATGGAGAGACTGTCATTGTTGTGCAATACTCAAATTGGACTGGATAGATTGTTTGGGGTGGTCTTGGAGAAACTATAACAGGGGTCATGGAGAGGGTGAAAACTGGGACATCTGCGGTAAGTAGGATGACAGGTAGGCAGGCAGGTGCCTGTAGGGCACTCTACCTTGGCTGCACATTCTACCCTGACTGGGATATCTGGACTCCCCTGAACCTCAGAGTCCCTTTTCTTTCAGAGACAACCCACAGAGCTTTCTCCAAAACTTCTCTGAACCTCTTCCAGAGACCCATCTCTGTCCCTCGAAGGAGGGTCCTGGGAACAAGCTGCCCAGGGATTTTGTTTCTCAGGGCTCCCGCAGGCTTTTGTCCCAGGCTACATGGGGCTGGCTGGGCTAGGGCTAGCTGAGCGTGCCCTTCTTTTTTTTTTTTTTAATTTTTCTTTTTACTTGTAGATGGACACAATGTCTTTATTTTATTGCTTTGTATGTGGTGCTGAGGATCGAACCCAGGGCCTCACGCATGTGAGGCAAGCGCTCTACCGCTGAGCTATGGTCCCAGGCCCGAGCGTGCCCTTCTTTCCCCATGACCTTGCTCAAGTCATGGAACCCTTTGGCAATCTGTGAATCCAAGAATTCTTTTCAGAATAATGCTCTTAAATGCACAACATAAAGTATAGTAGATAACAAAGGAAACCAATTATGCTGAAATACAGATATCAACATATAACATATTTTTAAATATGATTTGATCGTGAGTTTGAACCCAGCCTAGGCAACATAGTGAGGCATTGTTTTTTTAAAGTGATATAGTATCATATGTGTTTAATACATTAAAGAAGAAAATTAAGTAGTGACTATAATACCTATCATAATTTCATATATGATGTTTTAAGGTATGGGTAATAACTAATATGGAAATGTCTATGTTTTTTTTGGTGACAAATTTGCAAGTACTGATACTAACGTGGTCTGTTGTCTATATTTACAAGGCAAGGAAATGCTATATTTCAGTTAGAGGCTGGTTAAAATAAAGGCATAACATATTTATTTTAAATTAAACAGAAATACATTGGTGTTTATAAAAAAATAGGCAATATAGTTGAAAGGAACTGTCATTCATCCCCTAAATCTCTTCTCTATCAAGAATGTCTGTTATCTTTTTGATGTACATATTCTATTTTTTTTTATTTAAAAAAAATCTGTAGCTGGGCACAGTGGCGCAAGCCTGTAATCCCAGCACTTAGGGAGGCTGAGACAGGAGAATCGCGAGTTCAAAGCCAGCCTCAGCAACAGCGAGGTGCTAAGCAACTCAGTGAGACCCTGTCTCTAAATAAAACACAAAATAGGGCTGGAGATGTGGCTCAGTGGTCGAGTGCCCCTGAGTTCAATCTCCAGTAACAAAAAAGAAAAAAAATTGTAGTTGGACACAATACCTTTATTTTATCTATTTATTTTTATGTGGTGCTGAGGATCCAACCTAGCGCCTTGCACGTGCTAGACAATCACTTCTCTGCTGAGCCACAACCCAGCCGGTGATGTACATATTCTCAACTTACAAAAGTAATATTTGAATTTATCTTGGGAAAAGTAGATTTTAAATCACAATAATTATTTTTAATGTTCAAAATTAAAATTTTAAAAATCATAATTAAAACTTTTGAATTTTAAATTTTAAAAATTTGAAATTAAATTTAAAATGGAATGTAAATGAATTTTTTAATGTTAAAATAAAATCTTTAAATACAATTACATGAATTCTATTGCTAAATATTAAGCATGTAAATTAAAATATTGGATCACAAATTAAATATTTTTAAACTTAAAGAAGGTTTTTAAGGCTTTTACATACAGGACATATAGCAATACTTCATTTTGTGTGTTTTCTTATGCCAAATGAAAATAGGATGTAGTATACATAGTCTATTGCGACTGGCTCTTTTCTCTTTTAACAGTGGATCAGGAAAGTCTTCCCATATCTATACCTATGGGTTTGCCTCCTCCTCCTGAGGAAGGAAATATTACTTTACAACTTTGGTCTCTGTAAGAGTGTTACTTAATTACTGGTCTAAGAGTGTTGTTTAAATACTCATTTAAATTGTAACATTTCTATGCTAGGTTTTGTTGTATAGCTCTTAGAGATGTAAGCTTACAGTTGTCTTGAGTTACTGCTGCCTGTGGTGAAGGCCACTTCATGATATCACTCCCAGGTGTCTCACTACCTTTGTTCTGCGTCTGTGAATGGCTTATCATAAGAATTCCTGTGCATGGTCTTTGGTCACGTAGGCTAAGAATTCAAACCCACCAATGTTGTAATGGTTAAGAAATGAAGTCAAATTTCCTGTAAAAGTCCCATGTAACTTCAGCTCAGGGCCTAGAACTTCAGAGCACTAGCTCATCAGGTCATCAACAAACCTGAGTTCTCCAGCGTTCCCGGTGGTGCTGGGTCTCTTGCTGAATGAGATTTCCACAACACTCCCATCCCCTTAATCTCTTTAGAGTTGCTTAGTATTCAATAGCCATATATTTGTTTATGTAACCATTCTCTTAATCAATGAGATTTTTAAGTTATTTTCAGGTTTTTGGTATTTTAGGCCATCTTACTGCAAACATTTTATACTTAGTGGATAGTATATAACTAGGTGCACAGGGCTGGTTAAAGAGGGTGCACATTCTGAATTTTAACAGAATTCAGCCAACCCTGACATGCCTGGGATATAAGTGGGGAATCAGTTCCCAAGCTAGAAATTAGGCATTAATTTCCCCTTCCCCACTCTGCTTGCCCAATCTATCAGCAAGCTTCCTAAATATTGCCAGTATTGTCTCCCTTCTTCCCAATCCACTACCACCACCTTTGTTCTGACATGCATTACTTCTTTTTTTTTTTTTTGCATTACTTCTTTTTCTTTTCTTTTTTTGGTACCAGGGATTGAACCCAGGGGTGCTTAACCACTGAGCCATATCCCCAACCC
Source organism: Geosciurus inauris (assembly GCA_004024805.1). Classification (NCBI taxonomy): domain Eukaryota; kingdom Metazoa; phylum Chordata; class Mammalia; order Rodentia; family Sciuridae; genus Geosciurus; species Geosciurus inauris. Next base: position 97,622 of record PVHX01001999.1, read on the forward strand.
TTTTTGTTTTATTTGGAGACAGCATCTCGCTAAGTTGCTTAGGGCATTGCTAACCTGCTGAGGCTGGCTTTGAACTTGTGATCCTCCTGCTTCAGCTTCAGTTGCTGGGGTTAGAGGCCTGCACCACCACACCTGGCTCTTTTTCCTTTTTTTTAAAGGTAGCATTTTTAATAGGAAAAGATGGTGAGCCACCCAAAGACTTTTGAATGGAAAAATAAGTGAACAGCACACATTGCCTTTTGCTCCTTCCTGGGTGAAGGCATGAGCTCCCTATTCCCAGCCCCATCCCTCGTTGTAATCACTCTATCTCCTGCATGGCCCATATTAGTCTGTAGTCAGAATTACCTTTCTCAATTCCAAATCCAATACCATCCTCCCTATAAAAAGGTCTAGCTTCCCATTACCCTTAGGATTAACCCCAAGGCCACGTGAGGCGGTGCATGCCTGTTACCCCAGTGGCTTGGGAGGCTAAGGCAGAAGCCTCAGCAACTTCATGAGGCCCTAAGCAACTCAGTGTGACCCTGTCGCTAAATAAAATATGAAAAAGGGCTGGGGAAGTGGCTTAGTGGTAAAGTGCCTCTGGGTTCAATCTGGTTCCAAAACAAAAACAAAAACAAACAAACAAAAAAAAAAAGGATAATACCCAAGCTCTTAAATTTGGCCTATTCTCAACACTTCACCTCTGCCAAACTCCCTGGCATCATTCCTCTTGGGCATCTCACCAGGCACACTGGTTCCCTGAGATGCTGACAGGATCCCTAATCTATCAGGCTGTTTGCACTCCAGGCCTTACTGGTTTCTCTCTTGCCACTTCCCTTCTCTCTCCATTCTCCTCCCAGTAGGTGAATGGGAGGACTTTGGGGACTCATCTTACTAGTAACCCACTCAGGGAAGTCTTTTCTTTTCCCCAAAGAAGGAGTGACCATTTTCCACTGAGCTCCTGCTGATGTTCTTAAGGGAAGGGGATACTTGTAAAAATGTAATTCTCTAGTTATTCATCAGAACTAATCAGCACCTCTGGGGTTGGGGATGCCATGGGTTTGAAAATCTGCATTAATTTCCACATCTTCCGGGAGATTCCTCCACATGAAATTAAAGAATACTGCTCCCCTACAGAGCCTGGCCTCTTCTGTCGCCATGCCCTGATTACTCTAGACTTTGCTCCTTGGCTATTTATTTTTGTAACTTCTGATTCAGAATTGTATACAATTACTTGTTCAATGTTAACTGTGCTAAATGGAGGATGAGGGTGTGTGCAAAGACACCAACACTGGGCAATAGTCATTTGAAGCTTTGAAATGTCAACCTAGCATTGCATAAATGTGAAATAGTGGAAATGTGAAGATTAGCAACAGCCTAAGTATCTACTAATAGGGGAATGACTGAACTATGGCTTGTTCATTCTCTAAAATACTATCTACAGTAAAAGGAAAGACTTTACAAGATAAATAGGAGAATGAAAAATGTCTTTTGCACAACACACTTCTAGCATATGAACATGTGAAGACAATGCCAAGCCTGATTATAAATGCATAGAAAAAGTGGTTGCCTCTGGGCAAGAACAGAAGATAAGAAGGAGATAGCCAGAAAGACTGTAACCTGATATGTAATTTTTTTTTTAACATGGAAAATGCATTCTAGCATAAGTTGGTAAATTAAACATTAAATACATTTTTTACACTTATTCATAACCTATGTGTTCAGGTCCTCAAAGCAGTGTTGGGAGGGGCATTGGTCAATCAACCAATACTAAATTTGTATTAGTTACTTGATCAGACAGATCAGGTTTGCTCACTTACAAGATATATGACTTTTTCTTTTCAGTCATGTGACTACACTTTATTGATGACTTTTGTAAGCCAAGTGACCCAGGTAGGATGTAAGTTCTCACCTTTTCTGTTGGTTTCAATTAAAAAAAAAAAGTCCAAGTTGTGTGATCTTGTACAAATGATTAAACTTCTCTGACCTTTGAGTCCTTGCTATTTCAACCTGGGTCTCCTCCTCAAGTAGAACCTGAGACAAAGGCTTGTTAATTGGTAATCTTTGGGGGAACGTGATCTCAGGGAGCAGGAGGGAGAGACAAGGGCATTGAAATGGGAGGAGGAGAGCCCATACAAGATGTATCACCAAGTTGGTTAATGCTGTGGTTGTCTGGGGCTTGATGCCATCATGACCTTCCAAGGAACCTTTTGAAATATCTTACAACTGTCTGCTGGGAGACAACAGGGAGAAGCATTTATCCATTGGCTCTTATCCTCTATCTATCAGGGAGATACCACAGACTATGAGTTGGTCATATTTCTGAGCTTCTTGTGCTTGAGGGTCACACACATTCCCCTGGGGCATCCCACTCAGCTATATTGGAGAAACCTCAGGTCATGTTGAAACCTGCCCTGAACAGTTGAACTCAGCACTGCCTGGAGGAAGAGTTTCAACCAAGAGGTTTTTGAGTTTGTGTCCACAAAGTATCTTATACACTCATCTTTCAAATAAGGAGAGGGATCTACTTCACAGGGACACTACAGGGACTGGGTTGAATGTCACATGTAGATGAGTTACCCAGGGCTAGGGTCCCCCCAACCAAGGAGTGAAAATAATAGGAAACACTATCATGGATGGCTTCAGGGGAAGGTAGATCTAGAGTCAGGGATTAAAGGAAGGACATGATTTTGAGAGATGAAGAAAGGAGAGTGGAATGATATTCCCGGTAGGGCCAGGGAACAGACTGGGGAGAAAGACTTTCATAAACAAAGCCTTTGAAGATGGAAAGAGCAAGAACTATCAAGGGACACTGTGAAGGCCATGCTTGGGAGAAATTTCAGGAAAGGAATTTAATGTGGACAGTTTGGATAGCTGGAATGTGGAGTTCCGCCAGGAAAGCCCCTGAGAGCCAGTTAGCAGAGGACAGGGGTATATTAGTTTGCTTTTGCTGTGTAACAAACCATTCCAAAAATTAGTGACCTAAAGGCACAATCATCTATTATTTCTCACTGACCTATTTTTCTGGTCTGGGCTGGCTTAGCTGAACATATTACTTTCTTCGCCCATCTGTGGTCAGCTGTGGGGGTGGGCTGATTCAAGATGGTTCCTTATCGGGTGGCATTTAGCTGGGATTGTTGCCTGAGCCCATGGGGGTACCTGTTGCCACATGGTTTCTCATCCTCCAGAAGGCTCTCCAGGGCTTATGCACGTGGTGGCTACACAGAGAAGAGGAAATTCACATGGCCTCTTGAAGCCTAGGTTCAGATTTGGCACATCATCCCTTCTGGGATATCCCATCAGCCAATGCAAGACACTAGACCAGCCCAGATGAATGGGACAGGGGAATAGAGGAGATACAAAGTCACATTGTAAAGGGTGTGGATATAGGAAGGGGAATAACTTAGGACAGTGTTGCAATTAGTCTGTCACAAGGGTTTGAAGGCAGTTGGTCAAACAGGAGATAGGAGAAGAGTCCAAGGACTGGAGAGCTGGTTGGGAAGCAATCACTGTAGTGATTGGGAAGAAAAGGATAGAATTTGTCCAGAATCCTAGATGGAGTACACCTAGGGTGGTAGAAGATCCAGGGGAAGGGGAGGAAACAGGTGTCTGAATTTGGGACTTGGTGGGCTAGACAAGGGTTAGGGATGTCAGCAGGTGGTTACTGGGAAAAAAGCCTGTCTGATGGCCTCCTCAACTGGGAGGGCCTGAGGCCCTGAGAGATGGCAGCTCAAGTGAGCATTTGAGCCCTGAGGCCTCTGTGGCTACAGGCTGAGAGATCTTGTCAAGCCCGTTAACATTTCCTGGGCTTGGGGTAGAATTTTAACCTTGTAGGGTGGTCAGAGAGCAGCTGAGGCTTTCTATGGGAAAGCTTCTTACAAACTCTTTTGGGCTGTACACTTATCCATGGTTTTATGATGTGGTTTTGTTTTTAATTTAAGAGACATTAGCCACACAGAGGAGGGACTTTGGAGGGAGTGGGAAGGGAGAAAAGGAGGCCTTGGGGTTCTTTTTAGGGGAAGGCTGCTGTCAGGAGTGGAATGTGTGTGGAAGGATCCAGAAGGAGAGAGGGGGTGGATTTCAGCTTATACAGAGTCCTTTCAGCTTAGGGTGGGGGAAGGCCCAGGAAAGCAGCAGCATGGGGTATTCAAATGAGGCTGGCTCAGTCCTCACTTAGACATTGGGGTCAGAGAGACAAGCCAGAGTCAGTGGGGAGAGTGGGTTGGGGGAAGTTATTCTCCCTGCTTGGTCCTCTCGCTGCAAACTCCTGGGTGGTCTGGACTGACGTCAGCAAGGCTGTCTTTCTCCTTCCCACTGCTCTGAAAAGTCCAGCAGCATCACTGCTTCCAGATGTGGACTCCAGATGTGGCCTGGAGTATTTCCAGAAGGATCAAGGATGCAGAGGCAGCAGCCAAGCTCCTGGCTTTTCTTTATCCCTTCTTCTCTGATGGGATCTGCCCATGGCTGCCCCTCCTCTGAATTCTCTTCTACCACTAGGTCAGTGTACCACATACTCAGAGGTCCTGGTGGATGGATAAATAAATACCAATTCTGGATAAACCTGAGCCAGACAGATGCATCTTTATTCATGTTGGAAAGAGTCTATATCTGGGGGAGTGGAGAACTCTCAAATGTTTCCATTCTGAGCAGTCCCAACGGCTCCAGGAGGAGGAAGTGAGCTGTCTCCTCAGCTGGGGACCTGCCAGGGCACTGGGCTTAGAGCCAGCTGAGGCCTGGGAGGAGCTGCTGAAAGCCTCCCCTTAATGGGAACAGCCTGGACCCTGGTGTCTCACACGGATGGAGCCCCTGTTGGGGATGGAGTGGCGGGTTGTGGGGAGGCAGCTATTTTATTAGCTACAGACCAGAAAAACCAGGTGAGGCTACTGAACTGGAGTTCTCTGATGCCTGACCCAGCGTGTCTCAAGTTGTATCTGATTTGGTACATTTGGGATGGAGCCTAGGATTCTGGGCTTCTCACTAGTTCTTAGGTGATGCTGATGCTGCTGGTCTGTGGATCACACCTTAAATAGATGTGGCATTTAAAATACATCTATAGTTTTCTACATTTTTATGTGTGTATATATTCCTGTATTTTTGGAAGCTTTTCATTTTCTTTTTTGGATTATTTATTTATTCATTTTTTGCAGTGCTGAGGATCCAACCCAGGGCCTCATGCATGCTAGGCAAACACTCTATCATTGACCTATACTCCCAGGCCTTATTTTTTAATTCAAAGAGTGCCAAGGGGGAGAAGCCACACTGCATATGTTTCTTCCTTTTCAGCTTCAGTCTTGGATCCTGCAGCTTCCATGATGTTGATGCCCCCCAAAGAACTAGATTGCCATTTATAAACTCCTTTTTAAGGAAAGAGTAATGGTGGCCAAGAAGGAAGTCCATTTGCCTAAGCACTGGGAGCTAGCAGGTAAAAACAGGCCCAACATCCATGTCACGAAGGCCATGCAATCTCTCAAGTCTCAAGGATACATGAAAGAACAGTTTGCCTATGACATTGCTACTGGTGGCGTACCAGTGAGGGCCTTCAATATTCCCATGGCATCCTCAGGTCTGCTAACCTGCCCACAGTCATTCCATGACTGGCAGGCTTTAGCCCAAAAATCCAGTTAGAGAGTAAGAAATTTCCAAGACTCAAAGAGGGGAAGGTAAGAGATTCTTATATATAAATGGAGAGCTGTGTGCCCTGGTGCCCACAAGAAAGCTGAGGTGGGGCTGGGTAAGCAACTGGATTCCAGTTTCGAGGTGGTTTTTGTCATGGGCAGGATTTGCCACCTGAGTATATGGAGGGGATTATATTGTGTTGAATAAACTTGTAGTCAGAAAAAAAAAAAAAAAACAAATTGCAAAAGGTGCCAAAGAGAAGACAGTGAAGTCTGTTCCCAGCAACCCAGCAATTCCTTCCCATAGTCAGACAGTGTTGAGGGGTTTTATGTATAGGTGTTGTTCTGTATCATGCTTTTTTTTTTTTTTTAACTCTATAACATATCTTGGGGATTGTTCTAGCTGCTTCTTTTTTTTTACTTTATTTTTTGTTGTATTTATTTATCTTTTTAAAAAAAATTTTAAAAATTTGTTCTAATTAGTTATACATCAGTAGAATGCATTTTGACATATCATACATAAGTGGAGTATAACTTCTCATTCTTCTGGTTGTACATGATGTATACAGGTTGTGTAGTCATATATGCACATACAGTAATATCTTTTTTATCATTTTTTTTTTTTAGAGAAAGTGTCTTGCCATGTTGCCTAAGCTGGCTGTGAATTCCTGGGTTTGAGTGATGATCCTGCCTCAGCCTCCTAAGTAGCTGGAACAATAGGCACACATTACTATGGCAGCTATTCTTTCTTTCTAAAAGTTCTAAAAGTTGCAGTTTTATTTGAAGACAGAACTCACTGGGAAAATTCCTTGTTGATGAATACTCGATTGTGCCAATTCTTTTACTCTTGTGCAGTAAATACCCTAGCAGTCTGTTCTTCACCCATGAGTGAGTTTATCAGAAAAATAAACACCTACAAATGGAAATTCAGGGTCAAAAAGTGCATGTGTATTTATAATTTATAATTGGAGTGGGTACTGGGGATTGAACTCAGGAACACTCAACCACTGAGCCACATCCCCAGCCCTATTTTGTATTTTATTTAGAGACAGGGTCTCACTAAGTTGCTTATTGCCTCGCCATTGCTGAGGCTGGCTTTGAACTTGCAATCCTCCTGTCTCAGCCTTCCCAGTGGCTGGAATTACAGGCATGCACCACCATGCCTGCCTATAATTTGTAATTTTAATGTGCATTTATAAATACATGTTCATTTATAATTTTGATGAATACTGTCTAATCAACGTTCCCAAAGATATTTTGCTAACATTGTGAGAAAGAGTTAATTCTCCCACTCTCTCAACATTGCATGTAAACAAACTTGTTGATCTTTGTCAATATGATATGTAAAAAATGGTAACTGCTCTTTCTAAAACCCTACCTTCAGCTTCTACGGTTTTCTTCAACTATTTGTTAGAGTTATTGCATTCACCTTCTCCGGGCCAGACAACTTATCAGGCACTGGGATTCCTATGGGGACCAACACATTTTTCTCTAGTAAGAAAAGTAAATGATTATTGAGTCAATCACACCTGTTGGGCAGGATGAGTTCTATAATAAGGGAGTGACTTCCTGAGACTGAAGGCAAACTTCAGTATGTACACGCATCAGCTGAGACCTTGTTAAAATGCAGATTCTGATTCAGCAAGTCTGGGTGGAGCACTAGGTTCTGCATCTAACAAGCTTCTAGGTGAAATTGTTGCTGCAGATCCTGTTACTATATTTTGAGGCACAGGGGCCTAGCTAGAACAAGGGATGGCAAGCTTTATTTTCTGAAAAGGACAAGATAGTGAGTGTCTTACATTTTGAGGACCAAATGTGGGCCTCTATCACTGCTATTCAACATCGTCTTTGACAGCAGCCAGAGATGATACATGTAAATGAATGGGTGTGACTGTTTCAACAAAACTTTATTTACAGAGGAGCTGAATTTAGTTGTGGTTGACTCTTGGATTCAAACACCATAGACATTTACTCACTCACTGAAATGATGGGTGAAAGGGTGCTATTTGAGTAGTAGCAGGGGACTGAACTAATCCTGGGGTTAGTAAATGCTTGGAAGAATTGTGTATTAGTCAGAGTCCTACCAGCAAAACAAAACCCAGTGTTTAAATAGAGGTAATTAAATGCCGGGAACGGTTACACAGGTAATGGATGAGCTGGAAAGTCAGTCAGGGTTAACACAGAGATTAGCAAGAGAAGGAAGCTGTTGCCACCCTAGGGAAGGAAGAGGTAAAGAATTCAGGTCACCCAGGAGAGCTGGAATTATGGTGGTCACACCTACTGAGAGCTTGGAGTTATGGACAAGACCTAAATGCAATCAAAGACCCTGGGAAGAAATACTCTGCAATTACCCTTCTTCCAGCCCTTCCATCTTCTACCCAGTGGTCAAAGCCAGCTGTGGTCCAGGCTATACAAGAGCCTGCAGGGCCAGCCCCTGTTATAGGAAGCAGAGCAGGAAGAGTCAGGCATGATCTAAGGCCAGTAGGCATAAATCCAGCTAAAGGGACATCTAAACTGAGTCCTGACATGCAGGTAGTTGACCAGGCTTACCAGGGAGGGAGGGTGGGTGTTTGGGCACAGGAGTAGGGTGTGTAGGTGCAAATACTGTAAGATGATGAGGCTGGCAGGGAGGCTACTCCCTTAAGCAGGATGAGATTTAAGCTTTAGGACAGGGGTTGGCATACAACTCTGTCACATAGTTTTCTTTAAAAATAAAATGTAAAAAATGTAAAAACCAAAATGGCTTACAGGCCACACAAAAACAGGCCACAAGGAGCAGCACTTGATTCATGGGCTATAATAGCTTGCCGAATTGATTTTGAAAGATTCTATCTATCTATCTTTGTATTTCTAGAGGGGTCTTTCTATGTTGCTCAGGCTGGCCTCAAACTCCTAGCTCAGTCAGTCTTCCTGCCTCAGCCTTCTAAGTAGTTGGGGCTGTGCCATATGCCCAGCTCAGCTTTTATTTTTTTCCTTCTTTTTTGCAGTAGAGGCAGTCAAATCTAGGGCCTCATGCAGGCTAGGTAAGCACTCTACCACTGAGCTACACTCCCAGCCAAAATATCCACTTTAGAAGAATGGGTTGGAGTAGACAAGAGAATGAGAGAGGAGACAGGGGCAGAAAAATGTTACCAAATCCAGGTTCAGAGGTTCATCCCACGGTAAACCAATGTCCAAGAGACAAGGGCTGGGGAGAAAGAAAGGCTCTATCCAGTGGCCAAAGAATGCAGAAGAGGGACCTTTGCTCACAAATCAGCTTCCCAACTTCAGGTGTTGAGGGACTACAGATATAAGAAAGGAATAATGTGGGAGGAGATAAGCTAATAAAGGGGAGGAATATTCATGTCTTTTCTGGGAATAGGCAGAGATCTTCCAGAAAATTGAGTGCTACCCCGTGTCAATCCTTTCATGGTCTGGTGTTTCCTTTCAGGGTGGCTGGTAGGTGTCTTCAAAGACCTAGGTCAACCTTTAGGTCAACCTAAAGGTTGGAGGGAAGGAGAGGGAGACTAGGCAAGTCTAGGTCAAGTTAACTTTATGTTATGGTTTTGGACAAAACAAATCTATGTGCCGAGCTGAGAAGTATCTGACCCAAAGGTTAAGGCAATAGAGGAGAGAGACCCAATAGGAAGGCAGAGATGGCAAGCCTTTTCATCCCATTCTAATTACCCATCGGACATCTGTAGGACCAAGTGTTTTTGGCAAAAATAGTCTTCAGGTCCCTGAAGAGTAACCTGGGTAACCATTATCATTATAACCCACATGTCAAAGTTGTCATCTACAGCAAAGGTAGTGGGAGACTAATAATATATTTCCTAGCCGTGTGATCTCCAAAATCTATGGTTTTAAGTCAACAAAGAGCAAGTAAAGCTGGAGAGTTTATTTAGTTTTTTCCTGAAGACTCTAGGCAGGAGGTGACAAGAACCTAACTAGTGATGGTTGTGTGGAGAAGGGGATGAGTTTGAGATGTAGAATGGAAAGGCCATAGAACAGCTAGTTAGAACAGAAAGTCTAAGCTGGGTCTGGAGGGATTTGCGAACAGACACATTGTATATTCTTCTGATCAGCTGGGAACCTGCTCCCCTTGCCTGCTGAACAGAGGGAAGTTCTGTCATCCTGGATAATGGACTCCCCTCTTCCCCCCTTTCCCCTTCCTTGTCCCCTCTTCAGGCAGAATGGATGGAGGAACAGGTTGCAACACCCTCAATAAGTGAGAAGTCAGGACACCCAGTTGTTGGTGACTCACTTATTATTCATTCTAGAATAGGGGTACATACTATGTCCTGTCCTCAGTTTTAGGCCTTGGCTACTGTTCCTGGACAATAGGGGAAGTCTCACAAACATCCTCTTACACTTTGCTGTGGGGTTTGGACCCAGACTAGAGATAAAGGTTGGCAAACTCCTCACCTAGTCCTGGGCTTGGACATCAGCAGGTAACCTCTGCCATTGTCTTGATCACAGGCTACTTGTGTCATAGGCAGGGCTGGGATGGTGTCTTTGTTTGGGATCCCCTAGAAGTAGACCCTCAGATGAAGCTTTGAGTGCAAGTAGTTTAGCGAGATGGAGGAGATAAGGAGCCCACCCAGGGTGCATTGCCTAGCTGGTTACTATTGTGGGTGATTGGAGCTGAGTCTCACTGGGGAACTCTGGACACCAGAGTAGAACATGGGCCCCAGAATTCTGCCTGAGGAGCAAGGGAGCTGAGATGAGATGGAGGACTCCTCTGAGGGGTGTTAATTCCTTGGTACTTCCAGTCTGTTTTGTGGCTTTCAGTGTAGTCCAGGAAAGAAAGTTTTCAGGTATGAACTTGCAGAGTCACAGATGGAAGGCAGCCAGAGCTCCCTAAAGTGATAAGACCTGAAGGAGGTGGGCAGGGCACCTATGGAATCTGCTCTAGATAGTTCTCATCTCCATTTGACGTGGGGAAACTAAAAAGGGAAGTGACAGTCCCAAATCACTTGGAGGGTTTGTGATGAATTGGGGGGCTGAAGCCCAGGGCCCATGAGTTCAATGTCTCCCACTAGTTTTCAGCCTGCTATCATGAGGCTTCTGGCCCTTGGTGTCTCAGACTGACTCTAAGTGGCCCCACTGCCTGCCTGCTGCATTCTCTCTCCTGACTACTCCCTACTTGCTGCATCTACTCAGAGTCCAGCAGGTAGGGAAGGGGCAGCCTGCAGGACATGCACCTGTGGCAAGGCCAAGTGCCTATGTGGGGCCCACTGAGCCTGGGAGAAGGGTAAGTAGAAGACCAAGTGGGGCTGGGAGTTGGAAGGGCTAACTAGTCAAGTGGTTGGGGGACGGTTTGCTGAGCAGTAGTGGAGACAATGAGACAGAAGCAGAGTGGAGTGGGCTGAGCAGGTCCAAGTCCCCTGCCCTTTGTCCTGGTTACTTGGGACCTGGAGCCAGGAAGCAGACATCCCAGGCCTCAACACTAAAGCCTCTGTGTGTTCAGCATTAGGCATGAGCCAATGAACAAGTGTTTGTTCATTTAGGGTCACTTATGGGGGACTCAGTATATCCCAGCCATTATGACAACTACATCTGGGGACATATATTGGAATCCATTAGACAATAAGACTATTGGCCATTAGATCCTATAGGTGGAATAGTACAGAAAGCCCCTAGTCTGGGTCACGGGTCAGGGGAGACACACTCAAATCCAGCTGTGGATTCCCTCCCTGATCAGGGAGGCTTGGAAATTCAACATAGGATGCATATGACCAGAACCTCCGCCTAAGTAGCCCATTAGAAGCTCAGTACTCAAGGGTGGACACCGAAGGCTGCCGGTTCCAATCTTTGCTTTCTCTTACTTCATTCCTACACCCAACTGCGGCAGCTCATTAGCAAAGGTAGTCACATGCCCTTGCCCGTTGCAATGTGACTTTGTCATCCCTCTCATCAGGAGGTAGAATCTCTTCCCCACCCCTGGAATCCAGGCTAGTGTATTAGTCAGCAATCTACAGAGAAACCAGAACCAACAGGATGTTTAGACATATACACAGATTTATTTATACACAGATTTATTTTAAGGAATTGGCTCATATAATCGTAGAGACTTGGTAAGCCCCAGATTTGCAGAACAGGCTGGCTGAACCCCCAAGGAAGAGCTGGAGATTCAGTCCAAAGAATTCCCCCGTGAGGTAGGAGAGATCAGTCTTTGTTCTATTCAGGCCTTCAACTGATTGAATGAGATCCAATCACATCACAGAGGGTAATCTGTTTTACTTAAAGTCTACTGATTTAAATGTTAATCTCATACAAACAAACAAAATAAAAACCAACCAACCAACCCAACAAACAAAAAAAACCTGCACAGAAATATCCACAATAATAATGGATCACATACCTGGGCACTGTGGCCCAGTTAAGTTGGCACATAAAATTAACTGTAAAGATTGCCCTGTCACTTGCTTTGGCTATAAAATATGATAAAAAATAATGCTTTGAGTCCTGAAACTAAGTCCTAAGAGAATTCACTCAATCCTACTTGCTGTCTTGGAATTCTGCCAGTTGCCATGTGTGCAATATTGGGCTACCCTCTGGAGGATGAATGACTGTGGAACAGAGATGAGATGTGCCAGTTGACTTGAGGTCCCAGTCAACCCATCAACTAACTGTATTTTTGTGAAGGAGTCTAGCTAAGATAAATTGCTTAGCCCAGACTGCTAACCTACAGAACTGAGATATAAATAAATTGTTGTTGTTCTGGGCCAGCATGTTTTAGAATGCTGCAAAAGCAAAAGCTCTCTGATACACAGTCCAACTTCTACAGTGCCCCAGGATAGGGTCTTCTATGATGCTCTTCATCAGCTAAGGGACACAGACATAGAGATGATTTCAGGTTCTATTAAGGCTCTGTGGGTGTATAGCCAGTTGACAGCATATACTTAGACTCATTTCTATCTTGAAATTAAAATGTAGCCGGGCGCGGTGGCTCACGCTTGTAATCCCAGCACTTTGGGAGGCTGAGACAGGAGAATCACGAGTTCAAAGCCAGCCTCAGCAACGGCGAGGCGCTAAGCAACTCAGTGAGACCCTGTCTCTACATAAAACACAAAATAGGGCTGGGGATGTGGCTCAGTGGTTGAGTACCCCTGAGTTCAATCCCTGGTACCAAAAAAAAAAAAAAAGAAATTAAAATGTAACTTTGCCCAAGCACCACTTTGGCCTGACAAGCTCCCACAATGACATGCCAGAGCAGAGATGGGAGGCAGGGGGCTGATGGTGGCAACCAGGAAGGATGCATGCTGGGGATTTAGGGAAGAAAAGGGATGGGTCCTGGAGACTGCCTCTGTGGCCTTGGGAGAATTTCAGAGACAATGATAGAATGGAGGATAAGAGGCAGCAAATCTGGGCTGAGTCTTACCCGGTTGCCCGTCAGGCCTGTGTCCTGGGCAAATCATCTCACCATTCAGAACCTTGGTTTCTCTGAGAACAGAGTTATGGTTTGTGAGGACTGAGATAATGTAATTTGGGAGCCTCCTTCAAGCAGAATAATAACTAGGATTATAAAACTGTAGGGTTTTGGAAGGGGCTCATGCAAGTGAGCTTAAGCTTCATTAACTTTGTAGTAAATTGCTTCTGGCCTCTTCACTAGAAAAACTGTTGAATTAATAGTGCTGATGGAATGGGGATTTTTTTAAGGTCAAAGATGTACCATATATATGGTGGGGTCCCATGGGTGGAGTCCCAAAGGAAGGCAATTTTTTCATGGGGCAAAGGGCTCATGTGGTGGCTGGTGGGTGGGTTTCTGGGGAGAGATAAAGGAGAATAAAGAGGAATGGCATGACAGGGATGGAAGGGTATCCAGACTCCCTCCTGATCCTACAGCTGCTCCTGAATCTTGCAGAGAGGGACTATAGGCAGAAGCAGGAGCTGATTTCATGGCATCTTCATAAGGTTCTTAGGCGGAAGCAAGGTTGAGACAGGTGTTTTATTTCCTAGAGTAAGAAGCTGAGATGGGGATTCTAGAACAAGTGATTTATTGAGGGAGTGCTCTTAGAGAAACATAAAGGGAGGAAATGAAGCAGGTCAGGGTAGGGCAAGATACTCAGCAGTGATTGGGTCTCAGCTGGGCTCTAACTTCAGTGTGATCTCAAGGGAAGCTCTGGGTATGAATGGACCACAGAGCTGTCTCCACTGTACCTCTGTATCAATCAGTTCTTGAGAGAGCTTGGAATATAACCTCCAGTTGATGGGTCACCCATCAACTGAAGGCAAGTCTCAGGAGAAGGGGGCTACATTTCAGCAGCAGATGGATACACTGGCCCAGAGGAGGGAATCTGGGTCCTTCCCCCATTTCTGCAGGATACAAAAACATACTGTGGCCTAGTATTTTAGTCAGCTTTTTTTGCCACTGTGACAAAAGGACTCAACCAGAACAACTGTAAGGAGGAAAGGTTTAATTAAGGGCTCATGGTTTCAGAGGTCTCAGTCCATACATAGCAGGCTCCATTCCTTGGGGCTCGAGGTGAGGCAGGACATCATAGTGGAAGAGTGTGGCAGAGGGAAGCAGCTCAGATGATGATCAGAAAGCAGAGAGAGAGACTCCACACTTGCCAGAAACAAAATATATACCCCGAAGCTATGCCCCCAATGCCCACCTCCTTAGCCACACCCTATCAGCCTTCAGTTACCACTCCATTAATCCCATTACGGATGAATTCACTGATTAGTTTAAGGCTCTCACAACCTAATCATTTCCCCCTCTGAACCCTCTCTTATTGTCTCACACATGAGCTTTTGGGGGACACCTCACATACAAACCACTAGGATTGGCAACTTCAGGGGGATGAATGGATGAAATTTAGGAGGGACCATAATGCTGGTACTCAGGATAGTTTAGCAGGGGCCATGGTGAGGTGCTGCCCCCATGTGGCTTCTAAGTCTTTCTAGAAAAGGACCTGGGCTAAGCTCATGTGAGATACCCTAGGAACTTCCAGAAATAACTGGGACAAATCAAGGGGCTTGGAAGCACCTGTAGTCCAGAGATATGGGCAAAAGCCTATGAAGTGTGTTTTTTTCCTGTTAGTGCAAATTCATCTGTGAACGTGGACTGGTGGGTCCTGCAGAAACTCTGGGCACATAAGGGCAAGTGCTTTGCCAACTCTGAAGTGTGGTATGACTTCCAAGGCCATTCATATGAGCAGTGGGAGGTATTTCCTTGCCCTGTGGAAGGACCAGAAACTCACTTCAGTCCTGGCCAAGGCCTATTGGTTGGTCCATGGAGTCAGGCAGGAGAGAATGGCAGTTGGGTGAAACCAGGGTCCTATACTTTGTACCTATGCCCTATTGTCAAAGAGTTATTTGCCTTTGGTGAGAGGAATCTTAGAATAAAACAACTGGAAATTGCATATAGTATAGGTAGGAGTATAAAATGGTATAACCACTTTGGAAAACTCTTTGGCAGCATTTTATAAACATATGCTTATCACATGACCCAGCTATTCTACATCTGGATGTTTACCCAAGAGAAATGAAAGCACATCATATTAACCATCTACTGCTGTGTAACAAATTACCCCCAAACTTAGCAACTTAAAACAACAAAAAACATTTCTTATCATCACAGTTTCTGTGGGTGAGGCACACAGGAGCTGCTCAGCTGGGTGGTCCTCTTGGACTTCTGTAAGATTGCAGTCAGTGTGTCAGCTGGTCCACAGGAAGGTTTGATGGAGCTGGGTCTGTTTCCATGGTGGCTCCCTCACACATGGGCAAGGGAATGCTGACTGGCCAGATAGTTGCTTCAGTACTTCACCATGTGGATGTCCCCATAGGCTGCTTGACATGACAGCCGGCTTCCCCCAGAGCAAGTGATCTGAGAGCAAGGCAGAAGTTGCAGAGGTTTCTGTGACACAGCCTTGGAAGCCTCACATCTCTGTAATACCCTACTGATTACATAGACCTGCTGTACCCAGCATTGGAGGGAACTACACAAGGTTCCAAATACTAGGAGGGGAGGATCATGGAGACCATCTGGGAGGTTGGTGATCAGAGGGAGAATGCAGCCATTCTTCCTCCATCCTAGTCAGAGCCACATGCACCTTTGGAAACTTGCCATTCTGGTGCATTGAGTTGCTAGTGTCTCTGGGGGAGTAGTATCCTTCTGGGGGTTTTGGTTTCAGAGGAGGTATAATAGCACCGGTGGCAGCAGAAGGCTATAGTGCTCAGCAAGGGGCTGTACAGGACAGCAATGGCCAGCCTGGAGCACATTTGTTCCTGAGTGAACATAAACTTGCTCCAGGTGCCAGCCCTCGTGTTCACTGTGGCTTGGTGCTGGTTAATTAGACCTAATGGGAGGAAAGCTCTTAACGATAAGATCACTAAAGAAAAATTGCTTTGTCTCCATTTTTATATGCTCTGAAACAAGGGCCCAAGATCCTTAAGGCTGCCTCTTAGCTACTGTGTGTAAGTTGAGTGGATGCAGGAATGCTTTGATGAAAAGGCATCTCCAAATTGAAAGTCTGACTTTTTTTTTTAATCTTGAAGTCTACCTGGCAAGGAAGGGAGTATATGATCAGTCTCCTCTGTGCCATGAAGCTGGGGCAATGTCAGTTCCAAATTGTGGCCCTATAAGAACCTTTGTTATCTGGCCATATGCTTTGTAAATAGTTCACTCCAACTGAGCTGGCAGGGAGTTTTGATTGCTGGATCAGGGCTGGATTTTTGGCTGAGCGCATAGGCCAACAGATCCTAATTCTTCCACCCCAAATCTACCAGTTCAGTTTTTAGTCTGGGAGCAATTGTGTGGTAGGGGTGTGTCTGCTGATTTTCCATCTTTATGTTCTGTGCTAGAGGATGCAGACAGGGAAGCAAGACATATACTTAATTCTCAAAGGCAGTCTATGCCTCCATAAATGAGTTCTGGATCCTTAATAAATGGATTTTGAATCAATGCATAAATTTAGGGGCTTCTCTTATTTTTTTAATCACTAAAGCCCACGCTTCTTAGGGACATAGATGAAGAGAGGCACTAGCCCTTTAAAGAGGAAGCCAGATTTGCAGAGCAATGCAAATAGCATGCAAATGAATCTGCAAAAGTGAACTTGGGACTCAGAGGCAGAAGACTTGGATGAACCAAAGGGTTTTCATGCCAGTTTGCCCCCTGAATCATGGTTCCCTGCTGGAAGTGAGAAGAGGAGCTACAGCTCTAGAATTTCTATTAAGGAGGGCTAGGGTGGGGGTGAAATCTCAGTAGGAAGGTAGGAAGTTGTGGAGAATCACCAAACTGACCTGGGAACTGCACACTTGGTATTGATTGTGTATTTATTAGAAGATGGATTTGACTCTCAGTTTTATACCTACAATACATTAATGTGACAACAGGAATCAATTCACTTTAACAACCTCCTTACAATTCTTTGCCTCTTTCTGATTTGATTATCTGTTTTGGAATTTTGTAAACTACTTGTTATGGTTTAGAAATGAAGTGTCCCAGAAAGCTCGTGTGTGAAACAATGCAAGAATGTTCAGAGGTGGAATGATTAGATCAAGAGAGCTGTAACTTAATCAGTGAATTAATTCACTCATATGGATTAACTGGGTGGTAACTCTAGGCAGGTAGGGTAGCTGGAGAAAGTAGGTCACTGGCGGTGTCCCTTTGGGTTTATATTTTGTCCCTGGGGAGCAGAGCTCTCTCTCTCTCTCTCTGCTTCCTGGTTGCCATGTCCTGAGTTGCTTCTTTCTGCCATGCCCTTCTGCCATAATGTTCTGCCTCACCTTGGACCTGGAGCTATGGAGTTGGCCAGTTGTGGACTGAACTTCTGAAACCATGAGCCAAAATACACTTTTCCTCCTCTAAGTTGTTTTTTTAAAAAACTATTTTTAGTTGTTAATGGACACAATTCCTTCCTTCCTTCCTTCCTTCCTTCCTTCCTTCCTTCCTTCCTTCCTTCCTTCCTTCCTTCCTTCCTTCCTGTGGTGCTGAGGATCGAACCCAGTCCCTCACACATGCTAGGCAAGAACTCTACCACTGAGCCACAACCCCAACCCTCTCCTCTAAGCTGTTACTGTCAGGTCTTTTGGTCACAACAACAGAAACAAACTGACTAAAACACCACTCCTCCTTACCACTCCTCTTATTCTCTTACTACCTGGATTTAGCTATTCTTTTTATGCCTGATGGACTTTGACATTCTTTCCATGCCTGATCCAAAGGTTATTCCAGTGACAATGCAGACCTCTTTCTTGAGAGCTGCAGATTCAAGAAAACCTGTGTCTCCTAAAGGACTTTCCTAGATATCTTTAAAGGACCTGAAGCTGAGCAGCTCTGAGATGGAGCTCATGGTCCTCCAAATTTGATTCTCTTCAATATCCCCATCACTATAAAAACGATGGCCCTATCCAAGATCACCTTCTGGAGTTACCCCCACCCTCATACAATCTATTTCTAAGGCTTGAGTCCTCTGTCTCAAAGTTCTTGTCTGACACCTTGACTGTTTTAGTGGCCCTTAACTGGTTTTCCAGAACCCTCTTTTCCTATCTACCATTGCTCTATACCCTAACTCTTCCAATCTTCATATAGAAGTCATGGTTATTCATGTTCCCATTCTGAGAAATAACCTAGCTGTGTGACACTGGGAAAGTCATTGCCTCATTCTGGGTCTCAGCTCTTCGTTGATCATGGAGAAGCTGGTTTGGAGACTTGCCAAGGACCAGCACAGGTCAGTTTCTGTGGTGTCACGAGCCTATGGGGCTGGCTGTGTTTTGGATAGAGAGAAACACAATGATGGGGTAGGGGACCCTATCAGTCCTTCTCCTTGTGGGATCCTTCAACTTCTAGGAGATTTGATGTGTTGATTTTTTTTCCCTACTAAGGATTGAACCCAGAGGAGTCCTACCACTGAACTATATCTCTAGCTCTTTTTATATTTTATTTTGAGGCAGGGTCTCTCTAAGTTGCCAAGGCTGACCTTGAACTTGCAATCCTCCTGCCTCAGCTTCCTAAATTGCTGGAATTACAGATGTGAGCCACTATGCCTGGATCATATAATGAATCTTAATACCTTTTTATTTTGAAGTTATTTATTTGATTTACAGAGAGTTGCAAAGGTAATATCGAGACGTCTCATGTCCCTCTCACCCAATTTCCTTCAGTAATTACATCTTATGTAATTATAAGCATTATAAGCATCTTTCCATGCCCTTATTTGCTATTATATATATTCATTGATGAAATGTCTCTTCATGTGTTTTTCCCATTTTCTAATTGGATTATGATATAGCACAGTGTCAAAACTGGAAACTGACATTGATACAATGTGTGTGTACATGGTTCTGTTATTTTATCATTTACATAAGCTTGTGTAACTACCACCCCTTTGGGAAACATCCACTTCTCTCTCTAACATCCCTAACACCTGGCAACCATTAATGTGTTCTCTACATTTTTTTTTTCATTTTGAGAATGTTATATAAATGGAAGGATACTGTATATGACCTTTTGCAATGTTTTCCCTCTCTCAGAACCATGCCCTTGAAATCCATCTGGATTGTTGCATATATCAACCGTTTCATTTTTGAGTAATAATCCACAGTCTGAATGTACCACAGTTTGTTCAGCTGCTCATTTATTGTAGGATATTTTGGTGGTTTCCATTTTTTGCTATTATAAAGCTGCAATGAACCATCATTGACAGGTTTTTGTATGGTCATAACTCTTGATTTCTCTGGGATCAGTGCCCAGGAGTGCAATTGCTGGGTTGTGTGTTTAAGTGTATATTTAGTTTTTTAAGAGACTGACAAAGTGTTTTCCAGAGTAGCTCTACCATTTTATATTTCCATTAGCAATGTTTGAGAGATACAGTTTCTCTACATCCTCATAAGTAATTGGTACTGTCACCATTTTTTATTTGAGCAGTTTTAGTAGTGATGTAGCATATCTCATCATGGTCTTAATTTGCATCTAAGCATCTTTCCATGTGATTCCATGTGACTCCATATTTGCCATTATGTATCCTTATTGATGAAATGTCTCTTCAGGTCTTTTTCCCATTTTCTAATTTGATTATCAGTATGATCATGATTATTTTATTTTTTTGTGGTGCTGGGAATTGAAACAAGGGCCTCACATGCTGGATAAATGCTCTACTAGCTACACCCTAGTCACTCTTCTTTTTTAACCTGTTAAGTTTTGAAGTTCTTTATAACTTCTGATCTGTGTCCTTCATCAGATACATAGTTTACAAATATTTTTTCTGCATGACTCATGTTTTCACTGTTTACACAGAGTCTTTTGTAAAAAAAAAAAAGAGTTACTCACTTTAGTGAAGTTTGATGTATTAATTGTAGGGATTATGTCTAAGAATCCTTCACCAAGTCCAAGGTCTTGTTGATTTTCTCCTATGTTCTCTCCCAAAAGTTTCATAGTTTTATGTTTTACACTTCTCTACAATCCATTGTGAATTTATTTTTGTATAAGACATGAGGTTTAGGTTTAGGTTTGTATTTTTGCCTCTGAACAATCCTTCCTTCACTGAATTGCTTTTGTACCTCTGTCAGAGATCAGTTGGCTGTGCTTGCATAGACCCATTTCTGGATTCTATATTCTGTGTCATTGATCTATATGTCTATTTTTCTACCAGTGACTCACCATTTTAATTACTGTGGCTATATTATTAGGGCTTAATATTGATTAATGATTCCTCCCACTTCATTATTCTTTCTCAGCATTATTAATTCCTTTCCATATAAATTTTAGAATAATCTTATCTGTCCAAAAAATCTTGTTGGGATTTTGATAGGAATTGTGTTAAACCTGTCTAGCATTTGGAAAAAATTGATTTCTTTACTATGGTAAGTCTTCTAATCCACGAACACCTATGACTCTCTAGTTGTTTAGATTTTCTGTAATTTATTCTTTAATCAATATTTTATAGTTTTCAATATGCAAGTCCTGTACATGTTTTGTCAAATTTATTCTTAAATATTTATTTTGAGCATTTGCAAATAGTATTGTATTTAAAATTTTGTTTCTCAAGTGTTCATTGCTAGTGTATAAAAATAAAATTAATTTTAAGCCAGACATTGTGGCACATGCCTGGAAAATCAACTATTCAGGAGGTTGAAGTAGAAAGATCACTGAGTCTACAAATTTGAGATACTCTTGGGTAACGTAGTGGCAACTCAAGAAAAAAAAATACACACACATACAATTTTTATTTGTTGATCTTGTATCCCTCAATTTTGCTGAACTCACTTAGTAGTTCTAGATTTTCTTTCTTTCTTTCTTTCTTTCTTTCTTTCTTTCTTTCTTTCTTTCTTTCTTTCTTTCTCTCTCTCTCTCTCTCTCTCTCTCTTTCTTTCTTTCGATTCCTTGAGATTTTCTACATAGACTATCATGTGATCTGCAAAAAGAGGGCAGTTTTATTCCCTCCTTTCAAATCTGTATGTTTCATTTCCTTTTCTTGACTCTCTGTGATGGTCAGTTTTTCCAATACTATGTTGAATGGCCGTGGTGAGAAGGGACATCCTTACCCTGTTCCTGATCTTGGCAGAAAAGTATTGTCATGAAGCAGACTTGGAATTAACATGCACACCTTCCAGGTAGAAACTTTCCTGCCTTGGCAACAGAGGAAGCATGGAGATGGAGTCTCCCTTAGCTGGATCCCTAAGTACAAAAGCCACAAAACAGAGGAACCACAACCCTGCACTCCACCCCACTTACCCAACTGACATGCAATGGTCATGCAATATGAGCAAGAAATAAACTTTTGTTGCTTTAGTCACCTGGTGTGTGTGTGGGGGGGGGGACGGGATGCATTATCTTTCACCGTTAAATATGATGTTAGCTATACATTTTTCATAGATATTTGTCTGTATAAAGTTGAGCAAATTCCCCTTTGTTACTTATTTTGTAAGAGTTTTTATCATGAATGAATTAAAAAAAATTTAGTTGTAGATGGACACAATACCTTTATTTTATTTATTTATTTTTTATATGGTGCTGAGGATTGAACCCAGTACTAGACAAGTACTCTACCACAACCCAAGCCCTCATGAGCAAATTTTGAGTTTTGTCAAGGGCCCTTTCTGCATCAGTTGACATGATTTTTTTCCTTAGCCTCTTTATGTGATGGATTATGATGGATTACATTAATCGACTTTTGAATACTGAACTAGACTTTCATTTCTGGAATAAACCCACTGGGTCATTATATACATATGTGTGTGTGTACACACACACACACACACACACACACATTTTATATACACATGCACGGAGTTAGGTGTTGCTTAATGATGGGGATACGTTCTGAGAAAGGTGTTGTTAGGCAATTTCATCCTTGTGCAAACATAATAGCATGTACTCACACAAATTAAGATGGTCACGATGTCACTAGGCAATATAATCTTATAGGATCACTATTGTTTATGTGGTCTGCTGTTGACTGAAATGTTGTTATGCAGTGCATAAACTGTATGTAAATATATATGAACTCTGTTTGTTAATATTGCTAATGTTTTCTTAAGGATATTTTCATTTATATTCATGAAGGATATTGGTCTATAGTTCTTTCTTTTTTTCTTTTTGGTGCTAAGGATTAAACCCAGGGACTCTTTACCACTGAGCTACACTCTCAGGTCTTTTTATTTATTTTGAGATAGGGTCTCACTAAGTTGCTGACACTGGCCTCCAATTTGGGATCCTCTTTTTTGGGGAAGGGGTACTGGAGATTGAACTCAGGGGCACTCAACCACTGAGCCACATCCCCAGCCCTATTTAGTATTTTATTTAGAGACAGGGTCTCACTGAGTTGCTTAGCACTTCGCTTTTGCTGAGGCTGGCTTTGAACTCGCGATCCTCCTGCCTCAGCCTCCCGAGTGGCTGGGATTACAGGCGTGCGCCACCTTGCCCAACTTGGGATCCTTTTGGGTACAGTGTTCCATAAACATCAACTGGATTCTGTCATTGATGGTATTATCCTTGTTGCGTTTCTGTCTAGATGTTCTATTAGTTGTTGAAAGATGTTGAAGTTTCCAACTATAATGGTGCATTTGTCAGTTTCTTCTTTCAACTTGATCAATTTTTGCTTCATGTATTTTGCAGTCCTATTATTTTAGGATTGCTATGTCTTTTTATTTATGTTCTTTTTCTTTTTCTTTTTTTCCTTATAGGTAATAAATATCATTTCTCTCTGCTTTCAAGATTCTTTGTCTTTAACTTTTAGAAGTTTGGCTATCACATGTTTTGATTTGGATTTCTTTGATTTAATCCTGTTTGAGGTCACTCAACTTCTTGAACCTGTAGGTTCATGTCTTTTGCCAAGCTTGGGAAATTTTCAGCCATTATTTCTTCAAATACTTTTTGAGATGTGCCCTCTGTCTCTTCTCCGGCTGGAATTCCAGTGATACAAATGTTAGATCTTTTGTTAAGAGTCCTACAGAACAGGCTCTGTTCATTTTTTTCTTTTTCAGTCTATTTTCTCTGTCATTCAGGTTGAGTATTATAATTACTTTATTTTCAAGCTCACCAATTTTTTACTCCATTATCTCTGTTCTGCTGTTCAGCCCATCTTTTGAATTTAAAAATTTTAGACACTATATTTTTTGGTCTTAAAATTTCCACTTGATTCTTTATATTGGCTCTGTTTCTTTGCTGATACCAAAACATTCTTGTTCTGGCTCCCCCACCCGGACTTTTTTTCTTTTCTTTTTTGGTACTGGGGACTGAACTTAGGGATGCTTAACACCTGAGCCACATCCCCAGCCCATTTTGTATTTTATTTGGAGACAGGGTCTTACTAATTTACTTAGAGCCTCACTAAGTTGCTGAGGCTGGCTTTGAACTTGTGGTCCTCCTGCCTCAGCCTCCCAAGCAGCTGGGATTACAGGTGTGCACCACTGTGTCCAGCTCCCCTGAGACTTTTTATTTGTTTGTTTGTTTGTTTATTTATTTATTGTTTCAAGTGTTTGTAATTGCTCATTGAAGCATTTTTGCTTCAACGTTGTGTAATTCTTTTTTTAAAAAGTATTTTGTTTAGTTGTAGTTGGACACAATACCTTTATTTTATTTATTTATTTTTTTGTGGTGCTGGGGATTGAACCCAGTGCCCTTCATGTGCTAGGCGAGTGCTCTACCACTGAGCTACAACCCCAGGCCCCTGTTTTGTAATTCTTCACAGATGATTCTAACATTGGTGTCTCCTTGGTGTTAGCATCTGTGGATCATCTTTCCTCATTCAAGTTGAGCTTTCCCCAGTTCTTGGCTTGATGAGTCATTTTCAATGAAAACCTGAACATTTTGGCATTTTGGTTGTTATGGTATGAGAATTTGGAGCTTGTGTTTTCTTTTGTCCCCAGGAGCACAATACCACTGAGGGGGTTGAAACCCAGGGGCACAATACCACTTACTACACACATCCTCAGCCCTTTTTAAATTTCTTTTTTTGAGACAAGGTTTTGCTAAGTTGTCCAGGCTGGCCTCAAACTTGTGATCCTCCTGCTTCAGCCTCCTGGGTCGCTGGGATTTCAGGAGTGCCCCGCAACCTTGGAGCTTACATCAAGTTTCTGTTTTAGCAGAACTCTTCTGAGGTGCTGCAGTTCAGGAAGGGGTTGCTTCCTTGTTATTGCCAGGTGGAGTGGAAGTTCAGGTTCCCCATTCTGCCTTTGCTGAGGCTCCAGGGTAGGGAGGAGCTTCTCGATACTGGTGGGCTGTGGGTGGAAATTCAGGCTTCCTGCGGGGCCTCCACTGACACTGTGGTTGGGAAGAGCAGGGGTTCCTGTTATTCCACACATGGCTGCCACTGCCACTATGGGAGAGAGAGGTAGCCTTGTTGCCACTGGGTAGTGAGGAAAGTCCTGAGTGTTCACTAAAACTCTTCTGAGACCAGCCCAGTGGGGAAGGGGAGGGGCAGAAGTCCCTCATGTGGCCTCCACTGACACTGATACTGGGAAATGGGGGGATCTAATTGCTACCTTGTGGGATCAAAGCCCTGGTTTCCCTCTCAGCTTTTTGTAACACTAGCCTGGCCAGGGGGAGGGAGGCTGGGTTACTTCATTATAGCCTCTTGAAGATAGAAGCCTAGGATCTGCACTTGCCCTTTGATGATGTGGGGAGGATAGGGCCAAAATTTTATTCATTCATTTGTTCATTCATTTGTTTGTTTGTTCATTCATTCATTCATTCCATAGTGTTCAGCTTGAGTAGCACAATTATTGTTAAAAGTTTTCTGGTCTTGCTAAACTGTCCATCTTGGTCATTTGGCAAAGAAGAAAGAAGACTTTTGTCTATCCCATTGGTGTTTCTGGGTTGCTGGGTTCTCCTGCGCTCTGTTCAGGATATATGAGGCAAACAGATAAACTCAGAAAATTCAATGCTGTGTCATTTCCTGGTCCCAAAGCCCCTAGTAAATCTGCCTTCTTCTCTTCATTTTCCGATGTTTGTTTTACATGCAGTGTCTAGGATTCTTAGCTGTATTTAGTGAAAAAGTATGTCCACTCTATCTATTCAGTATTGCTAGGAGTTGAACTCTCATCTATTGATTTAATCATGCCGTGGCTGCCTTTAGCTCTATATGCAGCAGATGTCCTCTAAGTCCTTCATGGGGACTAGGCATTGGGCTGAAGCCAAAGAGGAGGCACAGATTGACCCTGCCCTCTGGAGCTTACAGCTTTGCCAGGGACACATGGCCTTGCCTCAGGTAAGCTCTGATAGTGAAGGACAGGATGCCATAAAGGGAGAGATTATTCTGGAAAGCTTGATTGGGGGAGGGCTTCTGGGGGAGTGATAGTAGAGCTCACCTCACTTGGCAGGTTTCAGAAAGTAGCAGCAGGAAGTAGCAGTGCCAGGAGTAGAGGCCCCCAGGAACAGTGGGGATGGCAGGAGGCAGCAGTGAGAGCTGGCCTGGTTGGAACCTGGGGTGAAGTGAGGGAGCTTTGAGGGTGCATTTTGGCCCTAAATGAATTCCTCAGAAGAGAAATCTGGAGGTGGGTGTCAAAGCAAGGATCAACAATGGTATAGCATATGGGGTGTGGTGATGCACACCTGTAGTCCCAGCTACTTGGAAGGCAGAGGCAGGAGGATCTGAAGTTCAAGGCCAGTCTAAGCAACATAGAAGGACCTGGTCTAAGCAAGAAAGAAAAGTGCAGGGATGTAGGTCAATGGTAAAGCACCAGTATTCCCCCCCCCCATTAAAACCCCCTCCACACACACACAGAGCAATGGTATAGGAATGATGTGGCTTAGTGATGATGGTGGTTTGGCCAGTGCAGTGGCCATGGGATGGAGAAGGGTACACAATCCAGAGGAATGTAGGAGGCAGAATTTATGGGTTTTGGATAGATTGTGGGGGAAGAAAGAAAGGGAAGAATCAGATATGACATCAAGATTTCCAGCTACAATCTCAGGGGAAAGATGGGGCCATTAACACAGAGAGAAGCCATGGAGGGGAACCAATGTACAGAAGAAGATGAAATTTTGAGCATGAGTACCAAGGGATCTTCTCCAGATATAATACATTAAGGTGTAGGGGCAAATTTCCTCTGACCCTTGCAGTTTCTCAGCAAATCGGCAATGGATTGCTGCTAAATAAAAGCACTTTGGACAAATGGCAGCACATTGCAATTTTCAAACAATAATGGCTATACTCAACTTTTGAGAGAAAGAATTAGAAGTCACATTATGAAAAACTGAGTTCTCTCCTAGACCCAGGCCTCTTCTGTTTTTTGTTTTGTTTTTATTGCTTTTATCTTGGTCTGATGGTCAGAGGACCTAATGCTCAGGCTGCAAGGTAGGGCACCTCACAATCACTCCACTCGCCTGTCTGAGGCTGTGAGCTGCATGATAGGTAAATTCAGAGCCACCCAAATCATTCTAGGCAATCAGGGGCCACTGTGGATGGTATGATGGTACTTTCTTTTCAGAGAATTGAAACCCTAAGAGGGCAGGAGTCTTTTTCTAATGTGTTTACAAGATCTCAAATCTCTAATAGAGCACCTGGTATATAATAGGTGTTCAGTAAATATTGGTTTGAATAAATGAAAGTCTACTGTGGGTTGGGGGATGGTCTGAGACCAGGGTTAGGGGAACACTAAGATCAGGTTATTAGATAATAGGCTCCCGTTTTTGGTACTGAGACCTGGTTGAGTTAGGTCAGGGTCTGCCTATTGGGGCAAAGTAGGCAGGACATTGTACTACTTTTCCCAACCTGAGGATGCCTTATGGGTCCTAGATAGCAGTTCTTGACTGAGATTTTTTTAAAGCAAGGTCTCAGCCACCTGGAGTCTGGCTTGCTTTCCCTGAAAAGACGGCTATGCAGGTGCTTGACCATGGGCTCACAGCTGCTCCCTGGTGGCCAGCTTCAGCCTCTGCAGCTCATGGATGGCATCTGCCTAGCCTCAGGTCACCAATGCACATCCCAACACAGGGTTGCTCTGCCTGCTGGAACCCAGATGGCGAGGGGACAGGTGTGAAACCTTACCAATTCTCTCCATGTTGCGCTTGCCCTTCTTTCTGCTGTGTCTTCATCAGAGAAGATATCGAAGGAGGACCTGGGCTATGTCTCTCTCTAGCATCCATGAAGACAGATCCCCAACCTCCTTCTCTCCAAGGCCATTTCTGTCTGTGCAGAACAGATTCCAAAAGCATCATGTCATGAAATAACTTCCCTTGGACCTCCTTGTCTGAACTCACTCTCAGCTCCTCCACCACGCATGCTCTTTGCCAGCCTGTGGATCCTATTGTGGGAACTCCCACCAGCTCTCTGCCTAAATGTGTGTTTATCTGACTCTCACGGGGTCTGTGCCGGCAGTTCTGCAGTTCCTGGCAGGTTCTTTAAGATGGGGAGAATCCCTAAGGCTCCCCCTGACTACCTCCTCCTATCTACAAAGTATTGTACCCCTCAGCAAGCTCTTGGACAACAGTATCTCTCAGGGCCACCATGACTGATGTCAGTCTCAATCCCTGGGCAGCTATCATAGTCAGAGAGGGCACAGGCTCTGGCCACAGGACCCCATATTTCAAGTCAGTGATTGGGATTTACCTCCCTCAACAATCTGATATGGTCTGATAGATAGCCCATGACAAGCTATCTCCATGGCATGGAAATCTGGGGTAGATGGGGTCAGGTGGTGGGAGGGAGGGGAAGATCACTCCTGTCATTCCAGGCACAAAGAGCATTCCCAGGTAACTAGGCAGCAGGGTCGTCTTCCTGCTTCTTTTCATGCAGAGAGGGCACATGTGCTTGTTCTATGTCCCCTTCCCAGTCCCCAGTCCCAACTCTTGGGACAGGCTTCCTCCCCATTCTCCTCCTCTGGCCCTTCCTTCCTTCTCATGTCCCCTCATGACCTATGGCATGCTTTGCAGAGCATCAGACCCTTGTTTGGGCCTTCGGAAGGAGTATTTTTTAGCAGAAAGAGGGCCTGACCAAAGCAAATCCCAAAGACCAGGAATAGGGGCTAATGCTGGGTCCAGGACTTTGGGATAAAAGTGGACTTCTGAGTCATAGGAAGCCCACAAGCTGGCATGAGGGGCAGCTGGGATGCTCAAGAGAGAGCCTTGAAAGAGCAGAGCAAATTTAATTGTACTGCAGCCAGCCTCAGGAAAAGGAAGTGGGCAGAAGATAATAGCAGGAAGCCCACATAGTCAGGCACCCTTCAAAATCTAGAGGGTAGTAGGCACATTTAGGATGGTTATGTATCTATATGTTTACACCCATATCTATCTCTATCTCTATCTATGTATCGGTTAATCCTTACTGCATGACAAACTACCCTCAAATCCAATTAAGCATTTATCTTTTCTCACAAGTCTATGCTTTTGCAATCAGATGCTGGGTTGTTGGGTGCCTGGGGTAGAAGATCATCCAGCAGGCTAATCCAGGCATATTCACAGTGATTGTAGGAATTCAGGAAAGCAAGTGAAAATATGCAAGGCCTCTTGTGTTCTAGACTTGGAATTAACATACTGCCCCTTCTGCCACACTCTTTTGACAAAACAAGTCTCAAAACAAAGGCTTGCTTGAAAGCATTTTGCAGAAGATGCTGCTTCTCGATATAAGGTGTTACAAAATCACATTGCAAAGGGAGGGGTACAGCCTTGGGATCATTTTTTTGCAATCAACCTAACACAATATTTATTTGCAAAAGACAAAAACCCATGTGCTTTGCTGATGTCTCGCTTTTCTGGAGGACTTACTTGGAACCTTTGTTTTGCCTCCTGTAAATAAAAGACACTGCTTCCACTTCTCAAGCATCTATTACATCACCAGATCAAGACTCCCCACTGCCACCAAGGAGCCCTACAAGATCTGCTAAGCTGGTCTTCTCAGATCTAGGCAGCTGTGCTCCAACCTCTGGACCACCCAGGAGCCAGCAGGACCTTTTCAAAGCAAGTAAGATCATATCATCTCCTCCTGCCCCAATCCTTCGAAGACCCCACATTAGTTCACAGTTGCAAGAAGTATAAACCCACTCTGACTATGGAAAAAAAAAAATCTACTGGAAAGACTCACAGGATGATTAGAATGGTAGGCCCAGAAATTACATAGGCACCAAGGGTGACATTTAAAACTGTGCTGCTGGAGCTTCTAGGGCATACACTGTGGTCACCACCACCACCACTGTGGTCACCACCACCCTGGCTTCCAGATGCCACTGCCACCATTGACAGAATAAATATTCCATTGTTCCTGCTTCTTTGTATTACTGGATGCAGATTCAAAGACATGGGTGGAAGCAACTTATTGGCTAAGATCAAATAATTTGCAAATGGCAGTGGGAAAAAAAAAAAAAACTCATTTAATTTCTGTGCTGACTCAGTGGGAGGGTCCTAGAAATTCCTAGAAAGATGCCAATCATTCAGTTGTTCTGAACCTTTACTGTACTTAGCAGGCTCCCAAAGCCACCAGCAGCTGGGTGGGGATCTTAACTGGTATTTGACATTTCTACTGCAATAATCTTTATTTTAGTTAAAAGTCACAAACCCCTTTTGGTCTAAGTGATACGGTGGTGAGGATGGGAACTTTGCTTTTTTTGCAAAGTCATAAAGAAGAGAACGTCAGTCTGGGAGAAAAATAAATCAGTCAAAAGTGAAAAGTATGACCGATTGCCTCCGTTGTAAGGCAGAAAAATAGGAGAGGAGGCAAATGATGGGCAAGCGATTCCTCTGGGCCTGGACAGGAGGTGTGGGCCAGAGAATTCCAGTTGCAGGAGCCTCATAGAGTCCCAGCCTCTGGGAAAACCCTTTTCCGTGTCCAGGTCTGTGCAAAGACATGCATTCCCAGTTCTCACCCAGGGAAGAACAGGAGAGAGGCTGGAGTGGACAGCAGTAAAGGATAAAGGTCTGAAGTATACAATATTGGTGGCTTGCCCAGGTCTCTTTTACAGCACGGTGTCCCATCCACAGCTGCTGTGCCTGTCGGATCACAACTGCGTGTCTTCTCCAAAGAATTACCCTTAGCCCAAAGGGAGCCTCGGTGCCTGGTGGACTAGCGCCCACCCGGCAGTCTGCAGCCAATGGCTGCCTTCCAGGTAAGACCCAAGTGCGTGGTATCTTAGGTGCCACGGTCCGATGTCGGAGAGGGGTCATCCTGAGGCTAGAGTCCCGCTGAAACTACACCTCTACTTAGCAATCGGGGTGCCAGAAGCCTTGCCCATCGTGGAGACAAGGGCGCGGGGGGAGCAGTTGGCACGTTCTCGAGGCCTCCCCTTCCCACGGCCTGGACGCTCGCCCAAGCCAAGCTCCTGTCCACACAGTGTTTCGCTTTCTGCTCGCGTTTGGGAACCAAAACAGGCATCGCGGCAGGGCCATTGACTTTCTTCTGCCCCCTTGTGGATCTGCTGAGAACGTTGGTGATTCCCGATGGCTTTCCCCACAGTGGCCTTGCTTCTCAGAAAGTGGCACACCAGGACTCAGGAAAGGAGGGAGAAGGGGTGATCCCTCGTAGCTGGCAAAACTGAAGGTAGTTTTTCCAAGCAAAGGGTTTGGTGGGTTGCATGGAGGAACAAGTGTTATTCTACCTTAAAAACTTTGGCGTCCCTGAGGGCCAGGCGGGGAAACTGTACGGTGAAGGGGCTGGTTGATTCTGCCAGTGATTTCTGTGACCTTGGGTCAGGTGCCACTTCTTTGTCAAGAGGAGAGAATCAGACCAGCCCCTAAAACTTGGAGATCAGGGGCAAACTTAGAGCATCATTCTACAGATTTGAGAGAGTGCTAGGTGTATCAAGCTGCACTGATCTTGCTGCCCGCTGGATTTTCACCATATTAACAATTAACCATTTCACTTTTATTTGATTATCTATTTTCTTTCTTGTATGTATGGCAGCCTCTTCCTATGGGTCTTCCTGCTTCGTTGCAACTAGAACTCTCTTACCCAGCACCATTTGACTATGGCACTGAAAAACCTTCAAAAGTTTCCCACTGCATTTAAAGTCCAAACTGGACTTTCCACACCCTACATGTTCTGGCCCCTTCCTGTTTCTCTTTTTCCTTCCTGTGCCCTGATGTACTATGCTATTATAGTCCCAAATAATGAGGCCAATTAACCATGGGCTACAACCTCTGAGATTAAAGGCCAAAACAAACCTTTCCTCCTTTAAGCTGATTTATCTCAGGCATTTGCTATAGTAATGAAAAGCTGACTAACACATTTGCTAAAGGGGCATTATAATGCCTAAATTATGACTTATCACTCTTCTAACTGATAGGTATCAGTTAAGAATATGTGTAGCTGCAAGTACCAAACACATTTGATAAATAATGGACTTAAAAAGTAAGGATTTCTTTTTCCCACCTCAGAAGAAATTCAAAGGTAAGCAATTGCTGGTATTCTTTTTATGATGCAACAGTATCATTTATTTCTATTTCTATACTCCTGCTCCGTTATCCTTGGCGTATTGATGTTTCTACCCACATTTATTACCTCCTGGTTACGAAATAGATTGTTGATTGAGTTTATTTTTTTTAATATTTTTTTTTAGTTATAGATGGATGCAATGTCTTATTTATTTATTTATTTTTTATGTGGTGCTGAGGATCGAACCCAATGAATCACGCATGCGAGGCAAGCGCTCTACCACTGAGCTACAGCCCCAGCCCTGTTTGATTGAGTTTAGTGCCTTGCTGTTACAGGACTGAGGTCCTGGTTTGCTTACTGGCTATAAATTAAGGCCACTCTCAGACGCTGAAGGCTGCTGCATTCCTTGGTTTGGGGCTCCCTGTCTTGATCTTGGAAGCCAGTCATGGTAAGTGGAGTTCTTTCTTGTCCTTTTTCCCTGATGTAGTTGGGAAAGGTTCTTTGCTTTTAAGGACTCCTGTGATTAGATTGGGTCCACCCACGGAATCCATAATAAATTTCCCCATCTGAAAATCCTTAACCTTAATCACCTCTGTAAAGTCCCTTTTCTCATGTATAGTAATATATTCACAGGTTTCAGGGATTAGGGCATAGACATCTTTGGGAGGCATTATTCTATCTGCCACATTCAATATCCCCAAATGTATTATTAATTCTATGTGTAATCCATATAAAAATTGTTAATGGGATATTTCAATTTCTTTCTTTTAGCTGTTTATTTGTTTATTTTTTGGTACTGGGGGATTGAACCCGGGGGCACTTAACCACTGAGCAAAACATCCCTAGCCCTTTTTATTTTTTAATTTTGAGACAGGGTCTTGCTAAATTTGCTTAGGGCCTCACTAAATTGCAGAGGCTGGCTTTGAACTTGAGATCCTCTGGACTCAGCCTCCAGAGCCACTGGGATTACAGCCTTGTAGCACTGCACCTGGCACAGTTAATAGTCTTAAGTGTGATATTGGCATTGAGGTGATGTAGGAGAATATTGAGATTATTAGGAGATGGGTTTTGTTGTGATCATGTCACAGGTATAGAATAGATCTTCCCATCCACCCAATATTTGGCTTGAATGTTGAGAACAACGGTGTGGTCACACACTAAGAAAGTAAGAAAAGCTTCATTACTCACATAATGAAAGATGTATTGGAGAGGGCAGGATAGGTTGCCCAGAATTGCCTGAGTCAGCAGGGAGAGGGCATTGGCTTGTCTTTTTTTTTTTTTTTTTTGGTACCAGGGATTGAACTTGGTGTACTTGACCACTGAGCCACATCCCCAGCCCTATTTTGTGTTTTATGTAGAGACAGGGTCTCACTGATTTACTTAGCACCTTGCCGTTGCTGAGGCTGGCTTTGAACTCGTGATTCTCCTGTCTCAGCCTCCCAAAGTGCTGGGATTACAGGCATGCACCACCATGCCCGGTTACTGGCTTGTCTTTTGTTGTGTCTTTTTGTTGTGGGGTGAGTGTTCCTGACCATGGGTTGGGACTTGCATGGGTTGAACTTTCTGCCAGCACCTGGGCTTTTTTATTGATTTGCCAGGTACAGGATGAAATGAAAAAGGGAAGGGTGGAGCTTGACAGCTGTTAGCATCCAAACATCAAAAGGGAAGTCAGGCCAGGTGTGGTGGCTCATGCCTGTAATCCCAGTGGCTTGGGAGGCTGAGGCAGGAAGATCATGAGTTCAAAGGCAGCCTTAGCAATTCGGCGAGGCCCTAAGCAACTCGTCTGTCTCTAAATAAAATACAAAAAAGGGCTGGGGATGTTGCCCTGAGATTAAGTGCCCTTGGGTTCAATCTCTGGGAACAAAAAGAAAAAGAAAAAAACGTGAAGTCAGATTCTTTTTTTAAAAAAATGTTATTGTATTTTTTGTACCTTTATTTTATTTGCTTATATTTATGTGGTACTGAGGATCGAACCCAGTGCCTCACGCATGCTAGGCAAGCGCTCTACCACTGAGCTACAGCCC
This sequence comes from Geosciurus inauris, assembly GCA_004024805.1. NCBI lineage: Eukaryota > Metazoa > Chordata > Mammalia > Rodentia > Sciuridae > Geosciurus > Geosciurus inauris. The sequence continues at coordinate 130,970 of PVHX01001999.1, forward strand.
CAGCCCCAAGTCAGATTCTTTATTATGGTTCATTCCTGAAGTTTGACTGAAACTGTAGTGTGCCATGTTTCATCCAGCTGAATTTGGAACTTGTTTAAGTAAGCCATTATGGTGCTTTATGAAGCCTGCATTCAAGGCCAATAAGGGATTGGAAAGTTCTGCTGAAGGTCTTGTTCAAGAGCTGAGTATTCATTGTCAAAATTAAAAATGTTTGTGCATCAGGGCTGGGGTTGTGGCTCAGTGGCAGAGTGCTTGCCTCTCACATGGGAGTCACTGGGTTCAAGCCTCAACACCACATAAAAATAAATAAAGATATTGTATTCATCTATGACTAAAAACCATTTTAAAAAATGTGCATCAAAGGACACAGAAGAATGTGAAAATACAGCCCACAGAATGAAAGATTTTGCAACTCAGATTTCGGATAAGGAACTTGTATCTAGAATATATAAAGAACTTTTAAAATTCAATAATAAAAAGATAAATAGCCTAATTAATGTGGATATTATTCATAGAGTGAAAAGACAACCCACGGAATGGTAGAAAATACTTGTAAATCATATAGCTGATAAAGGCTTAATATGCAAATACATAAAGTACACCTGCAACCCAGCATCAAAAAATAAACAACCCAATTAAGGGGCAAAGGACTTCAATAGATGATTTTTCAAAGCAGACATCTGCTTTGACAAATGGCCAAAAATCACATGAGAAGTTGCTCAACAGCATTAATCAATAGGGAAATGCAAATCAAGATCACAAGATAATCCTCCACACCCACTAGGATGGCTATAAAACAACAGCAACAAAGGAAAATAGCAAATTCTGGTGAAAATGTGGTCAGAACCCTGTGCGTTGCTGGTGGGAATGTCAAATGGTGTAGCCAGTGTGGAAAATCATTTGTTAGTTAGAATTAGCATATGACCCACAAGTTCATTCCTAAGTAAACATGGAAAAGAATAAAAAACAGGGACTTATGGAATTAAAAACAGGGACTTAAACATTGTATATCAATGTTCATATCATCATTAATCATAATAGCCAACAAATCAAAACTCAAGTGCCCATCAAAAGATCAATGAATAATGATGTGGTATATTTGTGTGGAATATTATTCAGCCCTAAAAAGGAATGAAATTGTGACAGAAGTTAAAACATGAATGAACCCTGAGAACCTGAAGTAAAATAGGCCAGACACTAAAGGACTATATTGTTCGATTTTGTTTCTATTACAGAGGAGAGAGAAATGGGGAGTTATTACTTAAAGGGTACAGTTTCTGTTTAGGGTGATGAGAAACTTCTGGAAATACTGGTGATTATTGTTCAACATTGTGAATATGCCTAATGCCACTGAATTATATCCATAAAAATGGCCAACATGGTAAATTTGATGTTATCTAAATTTGACCGTAATTAAAAATTTTAAGAAGGGACGAGGTTTTTGGGTAGACATTTCAGCAAAGAAGATATACCAATGATAAGCACATGGAAAGTTGTTTAACCTTATTTACTCATTAGGGAAATGGAAATTAAAATCACAGTGAGATACTACTTCACACCCACTAGAATGGCTATAATAAAAAGGACAGTAACCAGCACTTGTGAGGATGTACTGAAATTAGAGTCCTCATACATTGCTGGGGGAGGGTACTATAGGGCAGCCACTTTGGACAGCAGTGTGTCAATTCCTCAAATGGCTGAACATAGTGTTACCACATAACTTTATGATCCCACCTCTGGGTATATAGCAGGACTAATGATCAGGGGAGTTCCTTTTTGCCCCAATGAAGTCTTCTAAAATTGATGATGGTGATGGTTACACAGATCTGTAAATATACTAACAGCTATTGGCTTGTACACCATAAATAGGGAATTGTATAGTATGTAAATTATATCTCAACAAAGCTCTTTGTATTTATTTATTTATTTTGGGGGGATTGAACGCAGGGCCGCTTAACCACTGAGCCATATCCCCAGCTCTTTTTTTTTTTTTTTTTTTTTTCAAATTTTATTTAGAGACAGGATCTTGCTGAGGAGTTGCTTTGGGTCCCACTAACTTGCTGAGGCTGGCTTTGAACTCACCATCTTCCTATCTGAGCTTTCCAAGCCGCTGAACTAAAGCTCTTTTTAAATATGCCAAGTATCGTGTGTTCTGAGAAGTGAAATAAGTGTCTGTAACTGTCAACAATGCCTGGAACTTCAGAGGGATTAAACAGAATCTTGATGAGGCTTTGTAAACTTATAGTTTTGGTGTGTGCAAAAACATGTGTGACCTTGATCTGTATTTGAGTTATTTGTGAGGCAAGAAATCCCCAGAGTTCTTTTCTCCAAAGGAGGGTGACCTTGGAGAAGGAATTTTTATTGCTGTCATTGATGAGGCCAGATAGCCAGACTGTGGGCATTGTTTCTAGAGTCTGTAAAAATATGTAAGTGGGGTTAGGTGTTGGTTAGGGCATTCAGTGCTACCATGACTACTAGGATGTTCCAGTTAAGGTATGAGAAGCTGCAATTTTCCATCCACTTCCATCTTGCATGATGGTGTCTGTAAGGTGTATGAACTACCTTTGCTGTTTACTCGGTTGATCCCCAAGGGTTCTCTGGGTAACCAAATGGTGACCTGTTATACCATAGCATGTGGCAAGGGACCGATGGCCGGGGAGGTCACTTCCTTCTGCAAATGGGATTCACCAGAGGGTCCAGATCTGGCTCTCTGTTGTAGGTACCATTCCTATTGTAGCAAGGAGACCTCAGTGGCTGTGCCAAACATAATGGGAAACTGGGAAGCTTAGGGATTGTGACAGCCTGTGTCTCCAGGAAAGCCCAGCATGTAGCCAGGAATGGGTCATGGAAACACTTGAATGTGAAGCTCTTACTTGTAAAGGTCATGTGTGATGGCAGGGCTGTTGACATACTCTCTAGGGAAGCAGGTAAAGGTGAATTCTATCTTTCCGATGGGGAAGACAAACTGGCCAAGAAGCTTTTGAGATATTTGCTGAACAGAACATAGTAGCCAAATCTATAATACAAATATATGTTCTACTTGCTGATTGGGCCGAATCATTTCAATAATATTGGATATTATTGGATACTATTGGACTGAATGGGTGGCACCACAGCATTAAGACTGTGGTAATTCTGTGATGCTCCATTCATTCTTTCCAGATTTTTGAATAGCATATTAAATGAAAAAACAGTAGAGTAATTACCCTTTCTCTAGATAAATCCCTTTCTTTCTTTCTTTGGTGCTGGGAATTAAATGTGGGGCCTCTTGCGTGTTCTACTTCTGAGCTAACATCCCCTCTATAAATAAATCTTGACTAATGGGTTTAATTTCTTGATGGCCCTGTTTTAATATATTTTGGGCATATAACTATTTTAAAGAGAAGGGGAGAGGAAGGTTCACGGGAATACATCCTATCAAGTCAATTGCTAAGCACCAAAGGTTTAATTTAATATTCACTGGCTCTGAGAGTCCATGTCCACTATGAACATTTAGGGCAATGTGTGCTACAAAAGCGAAATTTTGCTGGGCAATGGTTCTGATGGTTAAGGTGAGACACAGCTGCTTTTCTATTTTATGCCTAAGATTTTTAAGGGGTACCTTGTTTTAATTTATTGGATTAAGACATTCTAGTGCTAATTATAGTTAATTCAGAATTTATGTTGTAGAGGTACAAAAACCAATCCATACTCTTTAATATTTTTGTTGTAGAAATTCTTTCAGCAAGGTTTGAATTTCTACTTGGATCCCCAATTGTGGACCTCTGTCTTTTGTTTTCTTTTCCTATACTCAGGTATTTGGGAGTGTGTATATGGGGGGTATTGCTGACTGCGCCCTGGGCCATATTTATCCTTCAGTATGGTTAGGGTTAGGAGTTATGTTCACCAATAATTATTACCTTATTGGTTAAAAGTAACCGCCCAGCCTAAGCAGAGGGTAGAGTAGATCTGTAGTGTTGAAAGCAGAGTTTTGAGATGATACTCGTTTCCCTGCCTCTGTTGGCAGGTAAGATTGGAGCTTCTCCGCTTCTGCTGGTAGGTGGGGTCTACAAGAGCTTGAGAAGTGTTGTAGCTCTTATTGGTGGGCCATGTCCTTTAGCGTTGCAGCAGACCCCGGCAGCTCACCATCAATTTCTTTTTCTTTCTGCGTTCTTGTCTCCTGAATTGAAAGAATGAAATCCACAGACCAGCATGAGTGAGTGTAAGATTTATTGAAGAGTAAAGATGGGAACAGAACTCTTTGTAGTGGAAGAGGGCACCCTTTAGTTTTTCCTCCCTGAGTGTGCTAGTCTAGGGGTTTATATAGCACTTGGATCACTGCTATTGGTCCAAACATATGCTAATTAGGGTTTGGGAAAGTACTAACACTATTGGTCAACTCTTGAGTCCCAAATTCCATTCAGGTCGGGCCCCACTTCCATTGTCTCCTTGCAGGTCAGGAAGCAGGAGGTTGAGGTTGTTGGATGGTCTATGCTCGCAAGTTCTGGGCTGCAGCACTGTGTGGAGCAGGCTTCTGCAGCAGGCATCAGTACTGTGCCCAAGCCTGGCCACTGAAGGGGGACACGTTGGCTCGCATTGCCTCAGGCCCTCCATACCTGCATGGTGGGCTCTGTGTGGTGGCAGGCTGTGCTTGCCGCCCCTGCTCCAACCCACCAGGGCTGTCACTCCATGGCTCCACCGCTCCACCACTCTGCTGTGCTTCTCTGCAGGGACCAGTGGGCTGTCCGCTCAGCTTGGCAGCCAGGTATCAATGTGTTAGTAAGCAATTATTCAATTGATCTCAGAGTTTTGTTAACCCAGTTAACAGTTGTCCAAAGGGTCATGATGCCCTCTGGCACTTGAAGAGGGGCAGGGATAAAGCAGTCAGGGAACTTCTCATAGGGATCACGGCAGCCCACTGGTTGCCATGGGTTTCTGTCTTGTAACCCTGAGGATCAGCATCTTTGCTTTGTCAAAGCACAGGTGGCAACAGCTTCATCTGGCACTTTGTGAGCCATTTGCTTCCAGGAGACTGGACCTCATCATGTGGGGTCTACTCTTCCTCTACCTGAATGACCACTTGGGTATTGCACAGGTGTCAGGAGTTCCCCTGGATGCTCTATAGGTTAGGGGCAAGCCCCCGGTTGAGACACACAAGAAAGGTCAGGTGGTAAGAGTTGTTCCCCGAGCCCAGCATCCATCATAGCTTATGCTGGAATTGAGACACATGGATCAGTGAGACATGCAGCTAGCGCCAGGCTGAGATACACCCCCCAAAGGCTACATGAAGGAAGGTTGAATCCTGTGCTTCTGTCCTTAAATTCCAATCATTGAGGGTAAGACTCACTCTTTGTTAGGAGCATAGTGACTGGAGGCTCAAAACAAAAACAAAACAAAAACATTGCTAGGAGCCAGACTCCTTGGGTAACAAATGAGCACATTATTTAGCCTCTGTGTGCTTTAGTTTCCTTATCTGTAAAATGAGGGTATACTAGTTTGCTAGGGCTGCCATAACAAAATACCACAAATTGGGTGGACTGAAAAACAGAAATTTATTTTTTCATTATTGTGGAAACTTGAAAGTCTGACATTGAGTTGTTCACAGGATTGGATTGTCTGAGGTCTCTCTTTTTGGCTTGTAGCTGGTCACTCTCTTCCTTCCTGCAACTTCATGTGGTCTTCCCTCTGTATATGTCTGTGCCCAGATTTCCTCTTTTTATAAGGACACTAGTCAATTTTATTGGGAGCCACTCTAACAAACTCATTTTAACTAAATGATGTCTTCAAAGACCCTATCTCTGCAAGCAGTCACATTCCAAGTTACTGGGATTAGGACTTCAACCTATGAATTGTGATCAGAAGGCTGATCAGGAGGCTGAGGCAGGAGGATCACACCTTATCCCCTAGCAGGAGGATGATACCAGGATTTATCCTTGTTTTTCCAATATTTTTTTAGTTGTCGTTTGACCTTTATTTATATGCAGTGCTGAGAACTGAACCCAGTGCCTCACACATGCTAGGCAAGCGCTCTACCACTGAGCAACAACCCCAGCCCCAGGATTTATAATGAGACTTAAAATGAGAAGACATGAAAGTACTCATGTGAGTGATAGAAAATTTTTCTATTATTAAAGATGCAGAAGTGACATGAAAATGAGGCCACTGTTTTATAGATTCCCTAAGCTCTGGCTTCCTCTGGAAGTCGACTTTGAGTCCTAACAGTTCTCAGATCCCACGCCCTCCAAACCCGGCTTCCCACCTCCCCCTGGCACCCATCCTGACACTTGTTTCAGGCATCTCACTTCCGAGTCTCAGCTCTCAAAGGCCAGGGTCCTCTGGAACTCTTATCCCCACAGGCACCTGACTGGGTGGTCCCCTGAAAGCCATTAGGCCTGTGATTCTCATAGTGTGGTCACCTGGCCAGGTGATGTAGGTGACCCCTGTAATCCCAGCAACTCAGGAGGCTGAGGCAGGAGGATCACAAGTTCAAGGCCAGTTTCAGCAACTTAATGAGGTGCTAAGCAATGAGTGAGACCTTGTCTCTAAAAAACCAAAAAGGGCTGGGAACGAGGCTCAGTGGTTAAATGCCCCTGGGTTCAATCTTTGGTACCGAAAAAAAAAAGTGCAGTGACCTGGGAACTTGTTAGAATGGTATATTCTCAGTCCCACCCCAGACCTACCAAGACAGAAGCACTCAACTTGCAGGTGATTCTAAAGCACACTAAAATTTGAGAATGGCTGAGCAAATGTCTCACAGCAGGTCCTTAGTGAAGGAATCAATACTGCAAAACTACCACCTGGGGGCAGCATAGGCTGATTAGAAGCATCTTGGATGGCAAAAGACTCCCTCCCTCTCCCTTTCCTGCCACCAGTCTGCAAATAGCCTAAATGACCTCTGGGAACCTGGAACCCCATAGTGTCATTGGTCCAGAATTCTTCAGTGGCCCCCTAAGGTCTGAGAGGCCCTGCATCTGCTGAGCAGTGTCTCCTGCCCGCTGTGCTGCTCACCGCGTTCTCTGTCACTTCGCGGGAATCAGATTGACCTGCGTTCGAATTTCAGTTTTGCCTTTTACCATCTGGGTGTGATTTGGGCAAGACATAATATTCTGAGCCTTGGTTTCCACATCCATAAAATGGGAGCAATTAATAAGACTATGCTGAGAGTTGGAGACTTTGTTATAAAGAGGCTTTAGCCTGAAGTCTGGCAAAGAGTAGATGCCTGGTATGCTTTCCCTTGTGCACTGCCAAGCTCAACACACAGTCCAGGAGCAATAGACCTACCTCCATGCCAGGTGTAGGAGATGCTATCTAAGCCCACCCACCCATCATGACTTGGCAGCTGCTGGAGCATGCATGGCTTTGCCTGGCTTCTGGCACTCACTCTGGGACCAGAGCCGTAAAACTCTGCAAAGGGAGGTGATAGCAGTGCCTGCTTCATGGCACTGCTGGGAAGGCCTTGTTAGTGCCCTCAGATTTTTACTATTGGGGTGGCCCAGAACTTGCCATTTCTGTGACCTATCTATTCACAAGGAGTGACTATCTCAGGAATATTGGGAAGTGAATAAGGACACTGGACCCCTCCCCTCCAGGTCTGGCTCATATTGTGGCTCCCTGCTCTACCACTCTTGACCTCTATGGGGCCCTCAGGTTGGCTCCTGCTTACCCCCTTTCAGACACCCAAGAAGCCCGAATTTGCGTATAGGATGTAAGAAGAGGATGGGTACCTAGGGCCTTGGCAGGGCAGCTAGTTCTTCAGAGGCTTTCAGAGTCTGACCAATCTCAGGCTGGGGACCTAGAGGTGACACAGCCCCTCAACCTGCAGCCTGCAGGGCCAGAAGATCTTAGACTTTCCTAGGAGTATGGGCAAAAGGCACAGACTTTATCCAAAGTCACTGTCATCAGGACCCAGTTCTTTCTTCTGGTTGCCACTCTCCCCAACCTGAGTATCTATCTGCCCTACTGGATTGTCATGCTGTCTGTGTCTGAAACTTCAAGGTTAAGCATTGCCCTCTTCCAGTTGCTCTTTAAAAGTTAGCAAATTGCAGTCCGGACCTGCTATGTAATTTGTAAAGCCCTGTGCGAAACGACAGTGCAAAGTTTCTTGTTCAAAGTTATTCAGAATTTCAAGATGGCAACGTTGGAACATTAAACCAAGTATGGGGCCCTGCACTGCTGCACAGGTTGGACACTTTCAAAGCTGGCTCTGCCTGCACTGCAGCTTCAGCTCTTGGTGTGATTGAGTTTGTTTTTTGGGTCTTTGTGCCAATAAGGAGCCCCAGAGCTGCTCAGGAAAGATCAAAGACACAAGGACAAAATTTGCCTCTTCACTCAGCTAGATCTGTGAAACCCAGAGTTCTCTGTCCAGCTGACTTTCTCATTGAGTTTCTTTTTGGAGTCTCCTGAAAATTCCTCTGGGCATTCTAGGTCCCTGGAGCCATGGCTATTTCTTGGGCTTTTTCTGCCTTTGACCTGGTTAACACAGGCAGGCAGCCCTTCTTAATTAGTCTCCATGGCTGTGTTTGCCAGGCCTGCTCAGTGTACTTGGGAAGTGGACTTGATCTCATGGGGCCTTTTCTCTTTCCTGGATACCATCAGGACTTTGTATCTGGGTCCCAGCTGCCTTGAGGGTGCTCCCTAGGCATTTTCTCTGTGCACTAGGTGCTGTTCTTACTCCATCCACTCTTGATTCTCTGCTTGAGGAAGTGCCCCAGGAGGCTAAGCTCTGTGGCTGCCATAGTGGGCTCCCTGCACTCTGGCTTCTGGCTGGTAAAAGCAATGGGAGCAGAGACTGGAAACTGAAGGGAGCAGGGAGAGAAATGGGGCTCCCTTTCATCCACTGGGGATTGAATGCAGGGGCACTTTACTACTGAGCTACATCCCTAGCTATTTTTAATTTTGAGATGGGGTCTCATTAAGTTGCTGAGGCTGGCCTCAAATTTCTGATTCTCCTGCTTCGGGCACCCGAGTCACAGACATTATAGGCATAAGCCACCACACCCAGAGAAGGGGGGCAAGATCCCTTGTAGTAAACACTGCCCCCTGGCTGTGTCCATGTCCCAGGTTCCAGTTCCTTGCCGGGCAGCCCTCTGCCTCTGAGTTCTAATCTTTCCTGGTAACAGCTCCCTCCCCTTGGCTGCCAGACCTGGGGTTGTCACAGAATCTAGCTGTCACTGCTGTTCCTCTGGTGAGATCTCCTGACACCCTGCCTAAACTTTTGTACCATGGTGAGTGTGCAGCCTGTGTGGTGGTGCAGGGCCCCACACTTGGCTCAATACTCCATGCTCCACTGTTGCCACCTCAAAATCTTTTTTTTTCTTTTTGTTTTGGTACTGAGGATGAAAGCAGGGGTGCTAAATCACATCTCCAATCCTTTTCATTTTTTTATTTTGAGATAGGGTCTCACAAGTTGCTTAGGGCCTTGCTAAATTGCTGAGGCTGGCCTTGAACTTGCAAAATCTCCTGCCTCAGCTTCCCAAGTTGCTGGGGTTGCAGACGTGTGCCACCACACCCAGTCACCTTAAAATTCTTAATTATTTTAAAATAAGAAACCCTGTATTGTCATTTTGCAGAGCTTTCCAAATCATGTAGCAGGTCCTAACTGCAATTTGCTAACTTTTTCAAAGAGTAACTGGCAGAGGGCAATGCTTTACTGTGAGGTTTCAGGCACAAACAGCATGAGCATCTAACAGGGGGATGTTTAGGCTGTGGGTCGGGGAGGTGTTTTGGTGGGTCCCTTTACATCAAATCCCTTTATTAAACTCTACCAGAAATATGCTGAATCTTCATCTATTTCTTTCCAGATCCCTGAGGTAAGGATCTTTGCTTTCTGTTGTGACTACAAATCTTTAAGCCCTGACCCCTAGGGATGGCCAGTTCAGGGGTCATACAGGAACTCAGGCCAGGGTCCACTCCCTGGCTCCTTGAAGAGCTCCCACAGGAGCACTAGACTCTTCATCCTCAGCTAATTTGTATTATGCATAAATTGTATCTTTTTTCTCCTTTGGCTTCAGGGCCCGAAAGAAGCAAGATAGTCTTATCAACCAGAGTGCTATCTCAGACAGGTTCCCTTTGACCAGGTGACTAGATAACCAGACAAGTAAATAATTAGACAGCTAGGCAACCAGATAGCCAGGAAATCAAACCACTAGGTAATCAGAGAGCTAGACCTCCAGGCAGTCATTCTGAGGAGGATGTCTGCTGTTTTGGGGGTTCTATTTTCACTCCCCCTTTTTCTGGTAGTGATTTTCCCTTGGAAGTCTCTGCTCCCTCCCTCTCAGCCTCCTGCTGAGGGGAGGTACCTAGGCCCTAGGCCCAAGCCAATCAGTCAATCAAGCTTACTAAACCTGTTCCTGGGACTTGAGTAACCAGGAGGAGGCTCTTCCTTACTGGACCTTCAGAGAAGTCTGGAGCTGGTGAGGTCTGGAGATGTTGCCACCCTTTTAAATTCAGGACAGGAATCAAACTAGAAGGCAATGCTGAGAGATAGACAGCCATTGCTTGAGCCCCCAGTCAAGCCATTCCTGAAGCTAGATAACCCTGGAGACTATCAGTTGTATGAAGAAATGACTTTCCTTTTTGCATAAGCCCGTTTATGTAGTGTTCATTCCCTTTCAAAGGAAGAGACAGGACTGGGAGGAGAGCAACTGCAACTTTGTTCCAATGGCCTGCTGTTGGTGTGAGAGGCTTCTCTCCTTGCTTGTAAAAGTCTTCCTGGAATACCACCCAGAGTGGGAATCAGGATGCTGGGGCTCAAACCTTGGTCTGCTTTTAATGAGTTGAATCAATGGACACATCCTTTAGCTCACAGGGCCATCAGCTGTGGAGAGACCTAGAGCTCTGCTTTGCCAATGAATGGGACTTGAGTGTTTATACCATTCCCTGGGGGCATTTAGGGAAGGGACATGAATGCCTCAAAGCTGTCAGCTCTAAGGACTTGTTGCTTCAGGGAGAGGAGCCAGGGCTCTCAGCTGCCCTCTTCTTCATTCAGGAATCCCTGCTCCCAGCCCAGGTGAGAGCCCAATGCTGTAGAGGCTGAGATGTCTTCTCCACTCCTGAACTCTCCTTCCTTCCCTGTACTTCTCCCTTCACCCCTGCCTGAAAGCAGTGTGCAGTGGGGAGCTGAGCACATGACTTTAACAAGGGTTTTATCAGGAAATTTCATCTGCACTCCTAACTCAGCCTTTAATCATTGGGAACTGCCTGTCCCAAGTGCTTAGCCCCATGGTTCTCAAAACGGGGCTCCAGAACCCTGGCAGCAGCATCACTTGGAAACTGATTAGAAATGCACATTCTTGGGCCCTGCCCCAGAGCTGCCCAATCAGAAACTCGGCATGGGCCTACTAGCAATGTGCCTTGTAAGGGGATTTTGATTCTCTCTCACATGCCAGAATCATGGCTGGGAGCTGTTGCTGGCACAAAAGGTGCCCAGAGAGGATTACCTGGAGCTACTTCCATCCCCTTTAGCAGCAGGTGCACATTTTGCCAGCTGCTATGGATGAATGTTGGCTGCTCAGCTTCCAGCTGTCCCTTTTCCCTGTGCTGAATCACTATGCCCAGAAATGGACAACTGTGCCCTTGGGCCCAAGTCAATGACTGATGGACATGGGGGTATACAAGGCTCTAGGTGGGACATTGGTGTGATTTACTTTCTAGAACCTCTCTACAAATTAAGCCCATTCTAGATTTCAGTCGCTGTTGTTGGTACGACAGGTATGAAATACTGCACAACACTCAGGTGCAAAAAACAGTCACTTGTCTTGGTTTTGCAAAATTAAAATAAACCTGACCCTAAAGCTCTGCCTGCCAGGTTGGCAGATGTCTGTGCTTGGTTATCCTTCTCTGCAGGCTGGTGCAAAAGTTAATCTCTCCTATATCCAGGAGGCTGGGGAGGCCTCTGCTTTACAGGCCTTGGTGGCTACCAGCTGTAGTTGGACCATTTTCTCTTGGTCTCAAAGACTCAGCTCCTCTGCCCTTAGCTCAGACCTTATAGGGACACATTTCACAGGGTACATAGGAAATACAACAACAACAGCCAGGCGCGGTAGTGCAAGCCTGTAATCTCAGCACTTAGGGAGGCTGAGACAGGAGAATCGCGAGTTCAAAGCCAGCCTCAGCAACAGTGAGGCACTAAGCAACTCAGTGAGACCTTGTGTCTACATAAAACACAAAATAGGGCTGGGGATGTGGCTCAGTGGTCGAGTGCCCCTGAGTTCAATCCCCAGTGCCAAAAAAAAAAAAAAAAAAAAAAAAGAAATACAACAACAACAACAAAAACTATCAACTCCTCCTTCCCTTCACTGCCCTTCCTGAGAAGAGAAAAGGTTTTTTTAAAAAGTTTGCTTTTTGTCTCAATAGAAAAAAAAAAAGAAAAAAAGGCAAGACAACGAATTCTTTTCCCTTCTCCAATTAATTTTTTGTGGGTATAACAGAGCAAATAGTAAATGTGTCTGTGTGTATCTGTATGTGTGTGTTTGTGTGTGTCTCTGTGTATGTTGGTATTGGAGTGTGTTTGCATGTTTGTGTGTATGCATATGGATGTGTTTGCATATGTGTACAGGCACGTTTCACATATGTATAGAAGTATATTTGTATATGTGTACAGGTATGTTTGTACATGTGGCTTGGATTTCCTTATAGAGAGGTTGTCACTAGGCCAGAGCCCCAGAGGATGCCAGTCCCTCCCTCAGTCCCAGGCCTCACAAATGACTGACACGGTGTCCATATGCTGCCCTTGTGGAGCCCATTGGGAGCACAGAGGGTGGTGCTGGACAGGACAGTGAGTGACCTGTTTGAGCTCCAGCCACCTCCCTTTGGCATTGCAGGGGTCTGGGGTTCTGCGAGAACCTGAGCAACTATGGGCCTAAACACCTGGAAGAGACTGAAGGGAGACCTAGCTAAATAAAAATAAAAAAGACAGATGGAAATACAGTAAAACATTTATAAAATTATTTTTCCCCTGGGAGCTGTGATTATGGGTGATCTCTATTTATGTCTTTTTGTTTATTTGCATTTTTGAAATGTACTATGATGAACACAAAGCATGTGTGCTATGATTGGAAATGAAACCATAAGAATACTTATCTGCACCCCCACAGCTGGCCCTTGAGTACCTGCTTCTTCTCCTACTCTGTCAATATAGGAAAGCTTTTACTTCAACTTTCTGCTGTGATAATTCCTGGAGTATGGACATCACCTGACCAATATACAATATGCTTTACCACCTAGCTTCAAAATTGGACTTTTTTCACATTTTATTTTATGTATATTATAACATATACCTTTGTCCTGAAACATTTAAAAGTAAATCTCAGATACCAAGATATTCTACCTTTAAATACTTTCAAATACATCCTCTAAGGAAAAGGAAAGTCTCCTTGGAACCACAGTGGCATTTCACAACAAAGATACTTTATTTTCCCTAATATCCAGTCAATATTCAATTTCCACACTTGTCCTAAGAATGTCTTTTGTAGCTGTCTATTTTTTGAACCAGAATCCTATCAAGGGTTATACTTGGTATTTGGTACTTGGTATTTAGAGATTGAACCCAGGGGCACTTTACCACTAAGCTATAGCCCCAGCCTTTTTTATTTTTTATTTTGAGACAAGGTCTCACTAAATTACTTAGGGCCTCACTAAGTTGCTGAGGCTGGCCTTGAACTTGCAATCCTCCTGCCTCAGCCTCCCAAGTTGCTGGAATTACAGGTGTGTGCCACTGTGCTTGGCTGTTGTGTCTCTTTAATCTCTTTTAGTTGGAAAACCCACATACAACCATTTTCCCCCTGATGGCTTTAACTTTGTAAAGAATCCAGGCTATTTCTTGTGGTATGTCCTACAATATGGATTAATCTGTTTCCTTGTGAGATTTTTTATTTGTCCTTCTCTCCTTTGAATTTTCTGTAACTTGGAGATTATCTTCAAGGATTTGGTTATACTCAAGCTTTCTTCATTATTATGTATTGATTAGATTGAACATTTTGGGCACAAATACTTGGTAGGAGGCTCAGAGCATCTGGTTATTCTGGTGTCCTTCATCATTTGGTGAAGTCCATGATCTCTCAGTTGAAAGGCATGTTTCCCCCTTTGCAATTAATAAGTGGGATTTTATTTTGACATCTTGTAAAATATTCCATTTATACCAACTTTTCACCTAATGTTTTTCACATTGATATATGGTTCTGGCCTGAATCAATTATTACATTGGGGATTAAAGTAATGGTGATTTTTGGCTGGGTATGTAGCTCAGTAGTAGAGTGTAAGGCCCTGGGTTCAGTCCCCAGCATGGAAAAAATAAAATAAAAAATAATGATTTGGAGATGTCATTATGGGCCTTTGACATGTCATTATATCAAATTTAGATGATTATTTTTCAGTACAATGCAATCAATTACAGTAATTGCTCTTTTTGAGCAATTTGGCCAATAGGAGCCCCCTCATGCTGGTCACATTTATTTTTGACATGGATTGAACCCATGAGTGCTCTACTCCTGAGCTATACCCCCAGACCTTTTTATTTTAAGACATGGTTTTGTTAAATTGCCCAGGATGGCCTTGAGCTTGTGATCCTCCTGCCTCAGCTTTCCTAGTAAGTGGGATTACAGATGTGCCCCATCCTGGTCTATATCTGTATTCCTATGCTTGTCTTATTTATCTTTTGTTTTTACAACAGGAAATATGTTGTACATACCATTTGCACTTTGAATTTTTCACTTACATTCAGAAAGTCATTCCACATCATCTGTCGTGCTCATTCTTTCATACAGCTGTGTAGACGTACCAGAGTTTATTCAGCCTGTTCCTTGTAGACAAACATGTAGGTTATTTCCCATCATTCGCTGTTACAAATAGTTCTTCAGTGAAATTCTTTGTTGTTTTGTATTGGTGGAGGTGTAACTTTAGGGTAGATTCCAAGAACTGAGGTTTCTGGGTCAAAACCTTATGTACCTTCATAGGACAGCTCTTTTTAAACCTTGATCTGATCCTCTGATAGTGACTTCCTGTAGTCGGGATTATGACCTCAGTCTTTCATCCTGCCTTACCCTGACCTTGGTTCTAAGCAGTGTTCTTTATTGAGCAAGCATACAGAGTCAACTTTCTCTACCAAGGCCATTTCCCTGCATGAGGTTTCTCTGAATTGCTTCATTTGTCTAGATCTTCCACTGATTAAAGGTCTATTGGAGCTCTATTGAAGGTTCCTCCATGAAGCCTTCCTTGAAATTATCAAATAATATCCTGTTCTGTTATTTAAGTCTTCATTCAGCATTTCCAATCCTGCTCTCCAGGAACTCATAGTGTGGGGGGTGCTCTGGGAGGCACCAGGATTTGGTGCTGGTAGAGGCAGAGGAGAGGCACCTCCTGGAGGATGAGGTGGTTAGAAGAAGTATTTTAGAGCTACAGATGATATCTGAGCTGAGACCTGAAGGATGCATGGGAGGCACAGAGCCAAGGGCAGATCATAGTTGGTGGAAGATGTCTTGGGACCAGATTGTCAATGTTAAAAAAATTTCTCTTCCCACATGTTCAAAAAAATTGTTTGAATGAAGTACTGAAAGGAAAATAGATTACAAAAGAACATGGGGACTATGCAGGAACTATTGCAGCCTCCAGGAGCTAATTGAAGCCCAAACTCAAGTAGATGGATAGGATTATTAGGGAGGTACATCTACAGGGTCTGGTTATTTATTACACATGGTTGAATGAACTGGGGGATTGGTCAATACTTATAAAACATCCAAGTTTTTAGTTTGATTATCTAGATTAATACTTGTGACTTCACTGAGTCAGGTAATTAAAAAAAAAAAAAAAGAAATTGGATTTGACAGGTGGGTGGGGGAAATGGGCTTCCTTTCATTGAAGTTTGTTTGAAGTGCCTGGGGTTCATCCAAGTGCAGACTTGTAAGAGGGAGTTTCTATGAAAGGTCAGAGGGCTTGTCCTGACGGAAGATGATAGATTTGTGGATGATTAGCATATGATGGCAAAGGAAGCCACTTCTAGAAGAAGATGTGGCTTGAGAGAAGTCAACCAAGCCCCAAACTCAGAGGAACTACCACATTTTTGAGTTTGCTAGAAGAAAGACACCCAGAAGGAGCATCCAGAGAAGTGAGAGGAAAGCCAGGGAATTGGTGCCAAAGAAACTGAGAACACTTCTAAGGAAAGAGGAAATAGCCGGCGAGTCAAATGATCCCCAAGGAGGATGCACAAAGGTCCGCAGAGGACAGAATCATTAAAGAACAGTTTCGGTGAACTGAGGAGGGCAAGAACAAGATTCCAAGGGCTTAGGTGATAAGTAGAGCACGAGGCCTGGAGATACACACCAGAGGTTGCTCTATAAGCAACAGGAAGGAGTCGAGAATGAAGGATGGAGGAAGGGAGCAAGGGAGAGCCCTTTGAAGTGGGTCTGCCATTTTCCAGTTTTCCATTGTCCCTCAGCATCCAGCTAGGGAGGAGGAAGGCTGCGATGAGACCTAGGGGTGGAGGAGGAATGTGGCAACTGCCAAATAAACACACCATCCAGGGAAGCCAGCCAAAGCTGGGCCCAGAATATCTGAACCGGAACTCATCTTCCTTCTGCAGCAGGAAGTGGAGTCGGGAGCTGAGTTAACTGTGGAATTTCCGAGGTTGGAGGATGTCCGTGGCAAAACTTTTTATTTATTTATTTTTTCATTGATGAAAAAGGAGCTGGAATTAAGTGATCCCCTCCAAGTATTCCCTCCCACAAAGGAAATGCTTAATTTAGCCTTATGTTCATAGTTAAAAAAAAAAAAAAAAATCCCTGAGGTTTGAAGTTTTCTTCTGGGTTGTTTGTTACCCTCTAACATGGCAGGATGTTAAAATCAGACTCTTGGTGTCTTGATTTCATCTGAGGGCCTAAGAGAATCAGTGAGTGCATTCCAACCTCAGTACCAAGAGGAAGTCCTTGTAGACCACCATGGGGGATGTGGAAAGAGGTTTGGAAAACCAGCTTTGGGAATCTTAGATGGCCCCACCCCCTGGTCCATAAAATTTGTTGGTGAGTCAAAAAGAGAGTTGAAAATCAATCCGAGCATGGCGTTACATGCCTATATCCCAGCAACTTGGGAGGCTGAGGATCGAAAGTTCCAGGCCAGCCTCAGCAACTTAGGGCCTAAGCAACTTACTGAGACCCTGTGTGAAAATTAAAATGAAAAAGGGCCAGGGACTTAGTTTTAGAGGTAAAATGCCCTGAGGTCAATCCTCAGTACAAATAAAAGAAAAAAGAAAAAAAAAATTAGAGAAAATTTCTTTAGAGCCATTTGTACTATGTGTCTATCATAGACTCTTGGGGTGAGATAGACTGCCCCCCTCACTTAGGGCAAAATGAGAGGTGCTTCCATGGTACTACATACAGAAAAACTCTTGTTCTATCCCCAAGGGAGATGACCCTAAGTCCTATCCGATTCTAGCTCAAAGCCCAGGGTTTATGGAAGATGTGTAACTTTGTATCAGGGCTAGATAAACCTCTCTGTGTTCAATGGCCTATAAAAGAAAAGTCAAGTTATCTGGCTTGCACTACATACAAGGATGGGTACAATGCTGGGGTGAAAATACGATCACTACAACCAAAGCATCTCATTTGACCAATGGGAGAGTGGGAAACCTGCAGAGTGGTGGGTGGTCCACAGCTAATGTCAAGCCCACTGGGTGGGCAGGAATCATGAAACTCCCTCCTCTAAGGATGGACTGAATTCCTTGGCCGTCCCCTTGGTCCTGCTCATTTCTTTGACCTTATAGCACTGTCACTTTGAGGTTAGTTCTTCTTGATTTAAAGCAGGCTAAAAGTGTGTGTCCTTCCTGGGTTCTGCATGGCTTTCAGCCTGGCACAGGTTTGGGGGGCCAGGATTGCCTTACAGGTTGCATACAGGCTTAGAATGTCTTTAGTAACTCAGCTTCTTCAAACCCTTAGAAGGCTTCAGGTGTATTTGTTCACACATGATTTGATGTTTAACCTCACTCAAAGACTATCTTTTTTTTTTTTAACATTTGAAAACTTAACTTTCAATTGGTGTCCTCTATACTGCAACGGTCTCTCTTTTTCAACTTACTGATGGCTTCCTTGAAGGTATATGAAGTAATTGACTTGGATGTGAAGGCAACAGCTGTATCCTTCCTCCCTTCCTTCCTTCCTTCCTTCCTTCCTTCCTTCCTTCCTTCCTCCCTCCCTCCCTCCCTCCCTCCTCCCTCCTCCCTCCTCCCTCCTTTCCCTTCCATTTCTCCCCTCTCTTGACCTCCCCTCCCTTCCTTTCTTCTTTCTTCTCCTTTCCCTTCCCTTCTCTTTCTTTTCTTTTCCTTTCCCCTCCCTTTTTCTCCCTCCCTTGCTCCCCGCCTTCCCCACCCCCTCTCTCTTTCTTTCTCATACCAGGAATTGAACCCAGAGGTGCTTAACCACTGAGCTACATCCCTAGCCCTTTCCATTCTCCATTTTGAGACAGGGTCTCGCTAAATAGCCTCGAACTTGCAATCCTCCTGTCTCAGCCTCCTGAGCTGCTGGGATTACAGGTGTGAGCCCCTGTGCCCGCAACAGCTGCATTCTGAGATTCAGGTGCCCACTGCACCCCTCCTATAAGTATTGACAAGACCTTGGAGTCTCATCTTTTGCTTAGGATGTCTTTTTGAAGTCATTTCTTAGGGACACCCAAGTACTTGGGATGATGGCCACTGTAGTATATTGACTATTAGAAAAGTTTCTAAATAATATTCCATTTTCCCCACTTTCTTTTATTGTATATAAATAGAAGTTTTTGCTGGAAGTTTAATTGCCCAGCTCTGACCTTGCTTCTTAGCTTCCCCTCTGGCTAGTTGTGGCCACGCATCCAGGTCAATGGGATATGAGTGGAAGTGATGTGTACAGTTCCCTGGTTGTTTTCTTAAAAGGAAGTTTGCCAGTATTCATTCTAGTTTAGTCTTCATTTCTACAATGATTTATTTCAAATTATTTTTTGAATACTATCTCCTTAGTTGTAAAATTTCCTATTCCGGCTAATATTGTCATTTCAGATCTTATATAATTTCCTAATGTCTTTTAGCTCATTTTGATATAGTAGGTGATGTTTTAAGTCTGTTTTGTGGACATGGCTTTCTGGCTTATGTTCATTGTCATTGAGATGTTATTTTGCTCCTTATTCTCTTTTTTCCTTACAATAACGTTGTGTGGGATTCGGCCTTGATTCTTTGCTATGGCTTATTTTGTTGTCAAGTTAATTTTCTTGAACTTTTAGAAGAACACTGGCCAGACAAGGTAAATAGAGGACACTGAGGGTACTTGCCTTATTCCATAATTTGAAGGGTAAATGTTTAATGTTTATCTGCTAAGTTTTTATTTTCTGGTGTTGGGAATTGAGCTCAGGGCCTTGTACATGCTAGGCAAGTGCTTTATCACTGAGCTACATCCCCAGCCCTTCTTATTTTATTTTGAGACAGGATCTTGTTAAATTTCTCAGGTCAACCTTGAACTTGTGATCCTCCTGCATCAGCCTCCTGAGTAGCTGGATTACAGGTGTGCGCTACCACATTTAGTTTCAGTTTTTAAAAAAAATTTTTTTAAAGATTTGGTGGTTATCTTTCACCAGATTTAGGAAATTCTATTCTGTTCCAAGATACCTAAGAATTTTTATCCTTAATGGGCATGAATTAAAACAATTTTTTTCTTTATTTGATTATCTTATATATTTAAAAGTTTTTAAAATGTGTATATATAGTACATTTTAATGGTGAGCCATTTCTGAATTCTGGAGATAAATCTAATTAGGGTATAATGTATTATTGCTTTTAATACATTGCTGGATACAGTATGTAGAATTTTGTTTGGAATGTTATGTTTATAATTGATGTCGGTCTGTTAATTTTCTTTCTTTCTCATTTCATTCTTGTTTGATTTGGGGATCAAGGTTTTTGAAGCCTCATAATTGAATTAAGGCATGTTATCTTCTTATTTTCTGGAACAGTTTGTATGAGATTGAACTGAGCTATACCTCAAGTGCTTTGAAGACAGTGCTTATAAAACTATCAGAGCTTGGCAGGCACAAGCTCTGGAGGCCTGTGATCCCAGCTACTTGGGATGCTGAGTTCAAGGTCAGCCTGGGCAACTTCATGCAACCCTGTCTCAAAATGAAAACTAAAAAGGGGGCTGTGGATAAAGCTTATCAGTGAAGTATCCTGGGTTCAATTCCCAGAACAGGAGAAACAAACCAACAAAACCCATCAGAGGGCTGAGGATATTGCTCAGTTGGTAGAATGCTTGCCTCACATGCACAGGGCCCTGGGTTCAATCCCCAGCACCACACACACACACACACACACACAAATAACAACAACAACAAAAATCTGAATTTTTGTTTTGGGTTTTTTTTTTTGGTGGGGGGTACTGGAGATTGAACCCTGGGATGCTGAGCTACATCCCAATTTTTAAAATTTTTAATTTTGAGACAGGATCTTATTAAATTGCTGAGAGTCTTGCTAAGTTGCTGAGGCTGGCCTTAAACTTGGGATCCTCTTGCCTCAGCCTCCATAATCACTGAGATTACAGGTGTGCACCACTATGCCTGTCAGAGCTTATTTTTAATAGGTAGGTATTTAAACTCCTGAATTAATTTCTCAAATGATTATCCAATTATTTGGCTTTTTTATTTCTTGAGTTATTTTGATAGATGTATTATTCTGGAAATTATCTTTTCCATCTAAGTTTTTAAGTTCAGTGGCAATAAATCATTCCTAGTTTATAGTTGCTTATAGTTTACATTTCTGGGTTTTTCCATCATTATGCAGCTTTTTCATTTTTAATATTGTTAATTTGTGCCTTTTTTGTTTTATATTGCATATGTTTTTAATTTCTAAATCTTATTTCATACCTTCTGCCTTCTTTGGATTCATTCTATAATTGGTTCTCTCATGTCTAATATTGGCTGCATTGCTCAGTAATTTTCAGCCTTTTGTATATATGATGCTTATTTTTTGCTATTGGTTGCAGATTGCCCTATGGCTTATTATGTGGTCAATTTTTGTAAATATTATGTATGTACTTTAGAAGAATGATTTTTTTTCTTTTGCTTGGAACAAAATTCTACATTTGTCTTTTAGGTCAAGCTTATTAACCTGATTGTTCAAATCATCTTTATTTTTCCACACACCAAATACACTGGTTGTTGTCAAGTCAAATTCTCAGCACCAGTCCCTCCAAGGCCTCTCCCTTTTCCTAGCTGATAAATTTTCCTACCTACCAAGACCTGGATCAGATGAACACAGGCGACCTTTCTCTCCTCCATCTCAAATTTCTATTCCTTGTCCATCTGAGGATACAAGCTGACTTCTAAGCACCTCAGGATGTTTGCATTTTCATATAGAAAATAATTTTAAAGATTATTAAAAATATAATAAGCTCACCAAAAAATAACAGTGACTTGGTAGAATGACCAGACACTGGTATTCTTGGACATTGAGGGCTATCTGGCAACTAACCATTTAAGACTAAGTGGGAAAAGCTACTCTGAAAAGGCTACATACTGATGATTCCAACTATATAATATTCTGGAAAAGACAAAACTAGACAAAGTAAAAAGAGCCAGTGGCTGCTCAGGACTTGGGAGGAGGAAGAGATGAATAGGTGGAGCATAGGAGACTTGCAGGCAGCAAAACTATTACTCTGGATGATACTACAATAGTGGATATATGACATTATACATTTGTCAGAACCCATAATATGAACAACACCAAGATGAATTCTAATGTAAACTATAGGCTTTCATTGATAATAATGCATTGATATGGACCCATCAATGAGTTCTATGTTAAGGCAAAATATTAAAAATAGGAAAGGTTGGTAGGGAATCAGGGGGTATATGAAAATTCTCTGTACTTTTTACTCAATTTTCTGTAAAACCCAATGCTGCTCAAAAAAGTATTCATTTAAAAAAAGCGATACAGAAGAGTTTAACTTTTTTTTTTTTTTTGTACAAGGGATTGAACTCAAAGGTGCAAAACTTCTGAGCCACATCCCCAGTCCTTTTATTTTTTAATTTGAGACAGGGTCTCACTAAGTTGCTGAGGGTGCCCTCAAACTTGCAATCCTCCTGTTGCAGCCTCCGGACTATTCAGGATGTGCTTAGATGAAGATAGTGATCAAGGTTGTGTATGTAGATTGAGCAGGTGCCATACTGAGACATGAGGCTAGAGAGAGTGTAGGGAAGTGGAGGTAATTGGGACCCAGATGAGCCTCCCCATTCAGGTAGGCAGGAGAGAAACCAGGAGAGGGTAGGATCAAACAAGCCAAGAGCAGAAAGCCTCCTTAGTAGGAGACAGTGGTCAAGTGTAGTGAATGCTTCTGAAGGACTGAGAGATGAGAACCACTGGATTTGGCAACATGATAGTTGCTGGAATTTTCAGCAGAGTGCTCTGGGGGTGAGACCTAACTAAGTTTCTCACAAGCTCTCCATGTATTTTTCTCACAGGTGAAAAGCATTGAATTAGGGCGACAGAAACCAGGACATTTGGATGATCTGCAAGTCTAGGAAAGAATGGCTGCCATTCTAGGTGGAAGTTCCTAGTGCTACCAGCTACGAGAATTCTTTCTCTCTTAACTAGTGACAGATCTACAAGCCAATTCTGGAATTTACCAAGTATAGAGTGCCATTTATAGGAACTGTAAATCTAAGAAGGGATATTTTGCAAAGTAAATAACATTTTTCAAATGTATCTATGTGTATATGTTTTGAGTCTGAATCTCAGTTTTGAGTTTCATAAATCTTGATCTTCACTCTTGTCCCACCCAGTGCTTTGGAAAGGCTCTGAACTCTCCTTTCTCTTCAGAGGTCATCTTTGCCAGGGTTGTCACAAGGACCTTCTTGAGGCCTGGTTCATCTTTCCACATGGTTTGATTCTAGCTTTCAGTTTGGTTGGGAAATAGGAATGAAGTAGCCATTCTATGTGTGGAGCCACTTCCTTCACAGCTGAAATAAAGACAAGAATGAGTCAGCTGGGCTGGGGTTTTAGCTCAGTGGTAGAGCACTTGCCTAACATGTGTGAGGCACTGGGTTCAATTCTCAGCACTGTATATAAATAAAAAAATAAAAGTCCATTGACATCTTAAAAAAAAAAAAAAAAGAATGAGTCAGCCTCTTCCAACCTCCAGGATCTCCCAATCTTCCCAGTGACTCAGAGGATGATTTGTTAATGGATAACTGCTCCTCCCAGGAAGCTGGCAGCCCCAGCCTCCTCCTACCTGAGTCACTAGCCCTGAGGTGCTCCCATCAATGAAGATGGGGGGCGGGGCGGTAAAGCAAGGAAGATCAGCTAAAAGTGGGCCAGGAAAGAGGATGGGAGTCTAAAGGTTAAGATTCAGGAGGCTAAATTGGTTCCTCATTTGCTAGTAGCCTCAATTAAACCAACAAAGGATTCTGTGTCCCTACATGGAAATGGAGAAATCATAAAACTTACAACATTGATAGATTCAGTAGCCACCCCAAAGGAGTGACATTAATTCTCTCTGGAAATAAGTCTGGAGAGAGACAAATTTTGGAACTTTTCTGTGCAAAAGGAAGAGTGCTCTGGGGGTGGTTTTATCATCAAGGAGTTTTAGGATAAGCTGTGGTCTGAACAAGGCTTGGTGGAGGGTAGAGGAAGATTGAAGAGACCTCCATGAGATAAGGGGCAGGTTCAGAATCAAGGGCTGGGGCAGGAGGTCATATGTAAGGGGTGCTGGCCAGTAGCAGGGGCTGGAGTGACCAGTGGGAGACAGGGGAGGTTGACAAGTAGGGATACCTGGAGGGTTACCTTTGGGGACTCCGACCACTATGAGCTGTGGGCTCTGGTTTCCTTCTCCCTGTCTACTTCTTGGCCTCTCTCCCTCATTTTCTTTGTTCTTCTTTGCTCATTCCCCTCGCCCCCTTTTCTCTCTTGCTCCTTCTCTTCTCCATCAGGAAGCAGTGAAGATAGCCCTTGCGTGGGTTGAGTGTTTTCTTTCCTGTTTAGATGGCATGTGGCATCTGCTTCTGGAGCAGCCATCAGCCCATCCTGTTTACTTGTTTCTGACACAGAAGGCTGTGGTCAGAAAGCCCATCCACCATGGTCCCCCCTGAGGGCCATAAGGAGGGCAAGGACCAGGACACTGACACACATGGGCATACACACTCCTGCCATGACCAGGTCAGTCTACCCCACCAGAGCCAAGGAGGTCCAGAGTTTGCCCTGTTTCCATGTCTGGGACAGTCTTCAGGGCCAAAGTTGCCTCTTATAGTGCTGATATCAGTGACCCAGCATGGCTCAGGGCTCAGAAAAGATGTCCTTCGTAAAGTTAGTTTGAGGTGTGCAGCTTTTTGAAGAGTAGGGAACATCTCCAAATCAAGAAGGGCTGTGCTTGGATGGGAGCACCTCATCCAGTGCTCCTGTTTTCCACTGGGGAGTTAGGCAAGGGGCTTAAGGGATGAGTGCCTTTTCCACATTCTCTGTCTGCTCTCTTTCCCCTGTTTGAGCCTCTCCTTAATTCACGTCATTTGAGACATACTCCTTGTTTTGTTTTTCTTGGTTTCCTGTTCAGTGGCCACTGTCTAGGGTTGGGCTACAGGTGGATGAAGTTTTCTGAATTGGTGATATGGATGGGGTAGCAAGCAGGCTTGTGGGAGAAGAGATGGTGGTGGTGATGGGCATTTAAATAGAGGCATAGGGAGACCTAAGGCAAAAAAAGATGGTGTTCTGTTTTCAAGGTGTTCCTAAACTGTGAGATAAGGACCTGAACATAACATAAGGATCTGAGCAAACTCCACATAAATAGAAAGTCTAGATTCAGGGCCATTGATGTTCTGATGAAGTTCTTTGAATTCCCCAGGCCAATTGGAGATTTCCAGGCATCTGATCTCCTGGCCTGATTGCATACCAAGTATGAAGGTGAAATGCCAGATACCTCTGGTTCCTTCTAGGCAGGAGAATCTGTTCCATGCCTCTCTCCTAGTTCCCTTTGTGTGAGAGCAAAACATATACCCAAGGCTGCTGCAGTGGCTGGTGTGACTTTGCAAGGAGTATTATTTTTGAGACAGGAAGACTCTGTCTCTAAAATATAAAAATAAAAAGGGCTGGGGATATGACTCAGTGGTAAAGTGCCCTTGGGTTCAATCACCAGTACAGCCCCCCCACCCCCAAAGCACACAGTATCCCCAGGGGTTTATGCTTTGTAATAGGTTATCTGCAAAGATGTATGAAGGATTCCTTCTATGTCTGTGTGCACATTTGTTATGGGGTGAATTGTTCTTCCCCCAAAAGATGTTAGTATCATAATCCCCCATACCTCAGAGTCTGATCATATTTGGACAGCATTTTTACAGAGGGGATTAAGTTAAAATGAAGTCATTAAGGTGAGCCTTAATTCAATGCGACTAGTTTCCTTATAAGAAGAGGAAACTTGAGAGATAGAGACAGAGAATGTCATGTGAAAAATGATGGCAAAGACAAGGGTGATGCAAAGGAAGATCAGAGATTGCTAGCAACCCATTAGAGGCTATGAGAGAAGCATGGAACAGACTTTCCTAGAAGGCACCAACCCTACCAACACCTTGATCTTGGACTTCTGCCATTCAGAACTGTAAGATACTAAGTTTCTGTCGTTTAGGCCATCAAATCTGTGGCATGATGTCCCTAGGAAATATGCAACTCCACTTTTTCCTTCACTAGGTGGACTTAATTTACCCTCCTCTTGAATCTGGGCTTGTGATTTTCTTTAGCCATAGAATATGGTCGAAATCATGACTTGGCAGAGCTGGGCATAGGTCTTAAGATGCTTGGTAGATTCTATTTTCATCCTCTGGGAAACCAATCTACCATGTTGTAAGGAAGCCTAGACCATCCTGCTGGAGAGGTCCCATGGAGAAAGAAGTCACTTTAATTGTTCCAACTCCAAATAAGTTTCCACTGAGTGCCCCTAATCAACATCGTATATAGCATAACTGTCCAGCTGGGTCTAGTCAACCCAAAGAATTGTGAGAAATAAATTGTTACTCTGTATCAGAGGTGGTTTGTTTGTAGCAAAAGACAACTGAAACATGCATTTCACTTATTTGGCAAGTAGTTCAGCACCTCTGCCACTCTTGCCCCTGAAGTCAGATACCTACATTTTCGTTCTTGCTAGCCTCCTCCTGATGGTTTCTGGGTGGTGCCTGGCTCCTTATGTTACTCACTTACACATGCAAATTTTCTATGATGCATCTCATTGGCAGGGCTTGGATGTTACCAGCATCATCAAGAGATCGCAAAATAGAATTTTTGACTTTGGAGTAGGGGTGGGAAGAAGGATTCATGAAATAGAAAGTTCCCCAAACACAGAAGAATATTCAAAAAGTACTGGTACCCCTGAAACATAATGAAGGTCTTCAACAATAGGCACTACTTTTTGGAGGGAATTTCCTGTGAGCTTGGCACATAGCTCTGGGTCCATTCACCATGTAATGGTAAACAGTGCCCTGAAATCACTCTCACTTCCAGTCCACATGGTTTAGATGGGATTGGCTCTAGGGATGGGAGTGCCATTCAATCCAAAAGTCACAACCTCAAATCATTGGTTTGGAGATGGCACATGAACCAGTCAGAGCCAACTTAGTATAACCTTGGCTTTTTGCTGAGAGAAATGAGCACTTGGATTGTGAGAGTAGCAACCAATTTACAGCTATAAGGAACAGAGATGGAGAGATGGGGAAAGGAAGATCAAGTCTTGATAGTTTTTGAGCTGCTTGGTCCTCAAATCAGTCATACCATTGGAGTTTTCCATTATATGAGCATATATATTTCCTGTTTGCTTATGCCAAACTAATTGGTTTCCTATCATTTGCAGTCCATCCAGTCCACATTAATAATCTTATTTAATACAATAACTCTTTGGAGTAGCTGCCATTTATTAAACCCGTCAGGTGAGGCTACATGGAGGCAGAATTCAAACCCAGGGAATCTAATCCTGAAGATCCACTCACAAATGTTTATTCTGGCTGGCTGTAGTGGTGCACTCCTGTAATCCCAGCAACTTGGGAGGCAGAGGCAGGGGGATCATGAGTTTAAAACCATCTTCAGCAATTGAGTGAGGCACTAAGCAACTCAGCGAGACCCTGTCTCTAAACAAAATACAAAAAGGGCCTGGGATGTTGCTCAGTGGTTAAATACCCTGGTACTATAAAAAATAAACAAACAAAAAACCTGTTTATTCTGCTCTCCATGGTGACAAGGAAGAATTCATGATGGAGGTTGTGATGTTTAACCTGGCATCTAACTCCAAAGAGGTACAGGAGTCTGTGAGGAGTGGTAAGGAGAAGGGGCTTTCAGGTGAAGAGAACAGCCTGGTCAATGCTAAGTCTTTTTCTGCTGAGAAGAAACCTCATCTGAAATTCAGTTACCCCTGATGTGAAGCCTGTCCCCAAGTGGTTCCCTCTTGCAGGAAAGCATCAAATCCCATTTCCACAGAACCACCCTCCTGGCTTAAAGCATGCTGACCTGTGCTTGAAGCTTGAGCTTGTTCTTTGGTGTGTTCCTCCAAGCCTGAGATATGTTCAGGACTGGGACCCTGCTTCCATCAAAAGTTTTGCCCCTTGGATGAGCCTCTGGCAGCCCATGGTTAAATAGGATGAAATTTTCACACCAGGTGTCCCCCTCCATTAAACTATGAAGATAAAAATCTACAAGAGAGTGGTGCTTGCAAAATCTCAACTAGAAAACAAATAATTTCTAAATAATTCTGATTTTCTAAAGGAAAACCAAATAAGCCACATACTTATCATTTGCTTTAGCTTTTATAAAGTCAGTCTTCTAGCACTGAGTCACAGTAAAAAAAAAAACTTTCTCATTCATATATATAATTTTTTTTGGGGGGGGGAGGGACCCTGGGGATTGAATTTAGGGATTGAACCATTAAGCTACATCCTCAGTCCTTTCTCCTGTCTGTCTGCAACCCCCGCCCCTCCCTTTTTAAAAAATTGAGACATAGTCTCTCTACATTGCTGAGGCTGGCCTCGAATTTGTGATCCTCCTGCCTCAATCTCCCCAGACGCTGCAATTAACAGGTCTGCAACACTGGGCCCAGCAAAAGATACTTTCTTAAAAAGGTCGTCACTTTTGCTCACAGCAAAGGACAGGCTGGGATTTGAGTGCAGGCCCACCCATCTCCGACTTTAGGATTTGAGACTGATGCGTGGAATTTTCCAAGACCGTGGTGGGGTGGGATGGTGGGTTGAGATCGGAGGTGGCCCTTGGAAACTAGCCATCTGACCCCAATTAAGATCCGGTGCAGGCCGAGGTAGTAGAATCGGGAGGGAGGAGAGGCGCGCCTTTATCTTCAAAGGTCGGTTCCTAATTCCTTGGGTTAACCAGGGTAGGCGTTCTGGCTCTGGTGGTCGCTTGGCAAAAAGCCTCGGCTTTGCGTTACGCCCTGCACAAGTTGGGCAGGGCTGGGTCGGCTACTTTTTCTTTGTAAATGAGTAAGTTGCAGCTTTGCTTGAGTGAAGAGGTGTGAGTCCAGGTGGCAGCCCGGGACGAGACAGCGACACCTCAATCCTTGGCTGCAGTGGCCTTCGACTTCCCCGCCCCTGAAATGGGCGGGGCGAGGGAGGAGCTCAGCGCGTTCTGCCCGGAGGCGGGGCAGAGGGCCGGGCCGGAGCGGACCGGGCGGGGTGGGCCGGGGACGCGAGGCGGAGCGGGGCCCCACACAGGCCGCGGCGGCTGGCTCGGGCCCCTACGGTCCCGGCGGCGGCTGGAGGAGGAAGCCAGGCGGCTGGCGGAGGAGGGGAGGCGGAGGACGCCGTGGCCACTTGCCGAAGACTCACTTCCCCCGCTCAGCAGGGAAAGGTACCGCGCGCCCGCTCTCTCGTCGGGCCCCCAATCTCCGCCTGGCGTTGGCAGGGGCTGCGGCCGCTGAGGGAGGGTGAGGGGCCCGGGGCGGCCCCCTAGGATTCTGCCGGTCTGGGGCTCTGGCAGCCAGCGGGGCGCAGTGACTGAGGGCTGGGGTGCGCTGCGTCCCTGGAGGCTTGCGAGAGCGGTGGGCGCCGCGCCCCCTGGCTCGGATGGGGGAGGTTGTGTGCAGGAAGGTGGAGGCGATCCTGGGGCGGGGGCTGCGCGGGCCGGGCGTAGGTGGGTGGAGGGCAGGCCGGACCCGCCGGCTGAGTGCTGGACGAAAGCCCCTGGGAGCCGGGCAGGAGCGCTCCGTGGGCGCAGACAAAGCCGGGCGCGGACACCGGGCGACTATTCGGACTGCCTGGAGGGTGGGCACTGGGGAGAGAGGAGAAAGCTCCACAGGGACCCAAGGAGAGGCGGGCTACCCTGGCTCCTGGCTCCGGGCAGCGTTCAGGTGGCCTCCTTTAAGGGCCCTGGCGGACTGGGGAGCAGCTTTCTTGGATGAGCCAACTAGGGGCTCGCGATCTGCGCGGGGCTTGGCAGGAGCCAGATTCGGATAGCGGCAGGGTGTGTTGGAGTGCTTACTTTGTCCGGGAGTGGGAAGCTGAGGAAAACCACTACCCTGAGGCGGAGGCTCTTTGTAGAGCAGGTGAGGGGCCCACAGACTCCCTGGGAGCCTGCACTAGGAGGGATACTGCCTGAAGTGATAAGCGCGGTGGGTGGCACGCACAGTGAGTTGTATCCACAGGTTGTTTGCAGAACCTGTTGGTCGTGGCACATTACGTTCCAGTCCGTGGGGGCAACTTGGCTGGGGCTGGGCAAACAGCAGGTGCCAGGGCTCAGTGCGACTGGGTATGAATGGAGGGACAGGTAGGCGTGCATCTGGTGCTTCTGAAGGTGTGTGTAGGGCAAGCCCCACATTTGCATTCCATTGCTTCTGTCCCCTTAACGATTGGCAAGGAGCAATCAATTCCTGCCTCTCCTGGCTCCAAGATCCTTTTTCTCTGTTGCCCCATTCCTCAGTTACCTCCCCTCTTCAGCGTTAGAAATGGCTTCTTTCCCCTTGGATCATTCTCTACACTATAAGAACAGGCTTTGTTCCCTCTCCCATTTTATAGCCCTCTTTATGCCTTGATCCCTCCTCCCCCTTCAGCTAGGACCTACTTCTCTTCATAATGGAACTTCTCTGGAGAGCTGACTATACCTGTCCTTTAGAGCATCCCTAACGTTTTGCAGCCCACTTGACCGGGATTTAGTTTCACTCTTTCCCTGAAACTGCAGCGCCTGCAATCAGGGCTAGTTCTTTGCACACCCATCAGTAGGTCTTTGCCCACTTCTCTTTGTTCTTTTCCTAGAACCAATGTCCTTTCTTGGCTCCTCTTAGTTTTCTTTTCCCCTTCCTGGCTCCCCCTTTCTTAGTCTTCTTTTCTGACAACGGCTTCACTCAGTTCTGCATGCTGTAGGCTCTACATGCCGGTCTCTATCCTCAGTCCCCTTCTCTCTCCTGACTCTCCAGCTTTGCTTTACCCTTTCCCCCTCTATTCACTCTCCCTTGTCCCAGTTTCGTTCTTCCTTATGATTTTAAAGAGCAAGTATTAATTCATAAACACACAGGTCTTAAATGTTTTCATTCTCGTAATTTTAAGTAGCTGATTTTATCTCGGGCCCCAGCCATTCTATGCAGCCGCCCATCTGATTTATGAGGTCCTGGTTGACAAAAAAACAATGTGGATGAAACAGAACCCTGACTGCACTCCTCAGATAGGATCCTCTCCTGGCCTTTTCAGTGCTGCTCAGAATCTACTCACCTTTTAAGACAGGGAATCAAGTGGCATCAACTCCTTCCTACTCCTCTTTTTCCACATCCAGTCCAAGAGGAAGTCCTTTTGGTGCTTTCCACAAAATCTAGATCATTCCTGTTCTCCATGCTCTAACTCCATTGTTACCACCCCAGGTTACTGCCTCAGGCTTCCTGCCCCAGGCCAAGCCATCTTTTAAGTCTTGTCTGAATGCTGTAGTATCAGCAGAGTAACCACTAATGGGCTAACGGGCTAATGCTTTTCCCATCTGCATGTGTCCTCTGATTTATTGTAACAAGAATAATGTAGAAAATTTTGATTAGATCACCTTATTCGTCTAAAACCATTGATGTCTCTCTATTGTATTTGAATAAAATGTCAAAACTTTCTCCTTGTTAATCAGACCCTCTGTGATCTAGCCATTTCTGACCTCCCCAGCCTCGTATTGACCACTATCTTCTTGTAGTCTCCCTGACAGACATCTGAATCATATCTGTCTGTCCAACAGCCTAGGCACTTTCCTGCTTCAGGGCCTTTGCTTGTGCCATCTTCTCTGCCTGAGGATTTTTCCAAGTTTTCACTGGGCTACCTATGCTCCTTATATTTCAGGCTTCCACTTAAGTATAACTTCCTCAAATGCCTTCCCCGTGTAGGTAGAGGGCCACTCCTCTCCTGGAATTCATTATAGTATCTGGTTCACTTTCTTCATTATATTTATCAGAGGCCATAACTGTTACAGTTGTCTTAACTTTGTTTACTTGATTTTGTCTGGCTTCTAAGACTTTGGCTGGAACCTTGACTGAATGGCTTGCTGCTCTATCTGGAGCATTAAGCACAGTGGTTGGCATGTAACTGAAGCTCAGGAAATCTGAGCCAGGTGGGAAGGATGGGACTGGACAAAAAGAGATGGGTATTGGAGTTACCACAGGAGCCCCTTTAATCTTCAGGTGACCCAAAAGATTTTTATTTTTGATCCACAAAAGCAGTTTTGCAAATTGCTGCAAGAATCTGAGAGAGCCAGTGCGATGTGAAAAAGGGAAGCAGAAGTGGGGTGCAGTGGCACATGCGTGTAATCTCAGTGACTCAGGAGGCTGAGGCAGGAGGATCACAAGTTCAAAGCTAGCCTCAGCAACTTAGTGAGGCCCTAAGCAATTTCTCAAGATCATGTCTCAAAATAAGAAATTAAACAAGGGCCTAGAGATGTGGCTCAGGGGTTGAGTGTCCCTAGGTTCAATCTCTGGGGGTAGGGGAGAAGTGGAAATGGCTTGAGGGCAGGCCTCTACACCAAGGGGGAGATAGAAGTGTTTATGTGTGTGGAGTCTGTGTGGGTCACTGTGGGTTGAGGGCAAATGATTTCCTTTGACTTATTTGGAGGAAATCCAGTCTGGATCAACAGAGGTGTGTGTATATGTGTGTTGGGTGGAAGGGAGATTCTCCATTTCTGGAGAGGGGTGCAGTCTGAGATTCATTTCAACCTATACCCTTGGGTGGCTGCTGAGTGCTCAGCCGAGGGGGGAAGGATTTGGTGAGGAAGAAGAAGCTGGGGCTGTGTGTGTGGGGTCTTCTCTAGACTAACCTTTCTGCCCACAGCTCTCTTGTTTGCACAGAGAAGCCAGTTGAGTGTTGAATCATGTGACTGGTACTCTCAGAAAGGAGGGTTGAGAGCCAGGGGACCTCAGATCTGGGAAGGAGGGGAGCTCAGCCTTTGACAGGGGAACTGGGGATGGACTGAGGTCACACCACGAGTTGAATGCTGAAACTCAGGGCTGGTGATTCAGATCTGGGGTCAGGCTGGCACACCTAGAGAAGGCCTTGAGCTGGAATAGCTAAGAATAAGGAGGGTATCCTGGGTTGGAGAAATCTGGCAGATATCAAAAGGCTGGGGCGAGGCTCTGGTATACTCACTGGGTCTCAGGCATTGTTCTAAGAACTTTGCAAAATTGACTCCTTTAATCCTCTTACCAGTAGGGTCAGTCTCATTCCCATTTTATAGATGGGCAGACTGAGACGCAGTCATACAACTAGCAGTGATGGTGGTGTGCATTCTAGCCTACCCTGCCACTTCTCTCATGCCTCTCAGATATGTGCCACCTGTGGACGTCTGAATAAACAAGGGGTTTTTCCTCCCTCTCTGAGGTGCCTGGCTTGGAAAGCTGAGGAGGTAGGACAGAAGTCACATCCTCTAAGGGGTAGAAGGGGTCCTTGCATGGATGGAGGCGAACACGTTTTCTGCTTCATGTCCTGCTTTTTCTTCTAGGAGGCGCTCTGAACCCAGCTCAAGTAGTTGGGCATCATGCATGCTGTGTCAGGGTGCTGTGGAGGTCTCCTGCTTCAGGTGCAAAAAGCTGTTAGAAGGTCACCCCTCTGGGTGTAGCATTGCCTTCTTTGTTGTTTCTTAAAATGCCTGGAGAGGAGAGGAAGGTCAGGTAGGGGCTCTGCAGATAGTTAGCCTGTTTGGGATTCATCTAGAATGCTGTTAGGTATAGCTTCCGGCTTGGCCCTGGGAAAACTGGCTGGAGTCTGAGTTGGACTGGGTTGAATGTGGGAGCACAGTTGGGGGAACAGAGAGATGGAAACCGGAAGCAGCTTAATCCACTTCACTGTTGGCCCTGTTGGGCCTCTTTTTGTCTGTGACATGGGGTCAGAAAGACTTCTTTTCTTTACTCCTGGAGGTTGCAGAGGCCAGGAAGCTCCTTTAAGCTACATGCTTGAGTACCATCTCCTACAGACCTAGTGCAAGGGAGAAAGGACTTACCAAGGGATGCCAGTCCCAGGGACTGGGCCAGGGATGAGGGAGCAGGGATGAGGGCATGGCAGTTCTGCCCTGTGAGGCTTTTCTGTTCAGGCACCAAGACACCTCTGGACCTGGATGGCTGACTGAGGAAGGGTTGCTGATTGCACAGGAATGGAGTCTTGTTGCTCCAAATTCTGAGCCTCAGAGTTTTGGGATCTGCCCATCTATCTGAGCATGTCCTGCTAGCTCCACAGGAAGAGAGGGTCAGTCAGCATTCTCTTCTGCATTTAGGGAAACTAAGGCACAAGGCAAACACACGGTTGAAAGCTCACCAGGCCCCATGGTTGTTATGAAGTCCATGCAGGAGGCCTTTCCATAGCACCTAAATCCTTATCTGTTGAGTTAAAGGGAAGGCAGTGGCAGAGCCTAAGGTGGGCAGGCCTGAGCTGAAGGTGGACTTCCTGACAGCTGGGCACTGGGTCTTGTTAGCTGTCATCAGCACCAGGCATCTCCTGTATCCCAGCCTGGTATTCAGAGCCAGTGAGGACAAAGGACGTGGTTCCCACTCTCCAGGAAATAAAAGTGAGTCATGCCAGCTGTGATATAATGAGGTACAGTTCAAACTGGCTTCCTGGAGGAGGTGGTGCTTTTAGAGGGTCCTAGAGTTCTGGGTGGCTATGCTGACAAAGGAGGGATGGCATTCCCAAGGCAAAGGGGAGTCCAGACCTGGAGAAGTGGGTTGAAGGCAGCCTGGGAAAAGCTTGACTGCCAAGCTGCTAAGTCTAGACTTGTACTAAGCCCCAGGGAGCCATTGAAGGTTATAGGTTGTGACTGCCATGACTTGATTAGAGCAGTGGTCTATAAAAGTGCTTCTCAAAACTCAAACACAAGCACATTACCTGCACAGCTTGTTAAAGTGCATGTTGGTTCTGTCTGATTCAGCAGGTCTGGGGTGAGGCCTGAGACTCTGCATTTCTAACAAGCTCCTGGGCAGTTCAGTGCTGCTGGTCCAGGGGCCACGATTTGTGTAGTAAGGATTTAGACTGGAGTTGAGAGGAACCGGCACGGTTTAGGTGGGATTTGGAACAGGTAAAGGGGACCTTCCTAGTCCCTATGGACTGTGTTAGGGAGGTGTAGGGAGCTGCCTGTGTGGGGGGTTTGGGGTGCAGGTGAGGCTGGGGCGAGGGCAGAGAAGAGCACAGTGGACTATAAGGATGGGGCTGGGTAAGGGGCCTGGGGCGGGACGTGGGTCTCACTTGGGAACACAGGCTTGATTGATTTCTAGGGTTCCTCACTGGGAGGAGCTCCCAAGACCACAAGGGAGTGTTTGGGGTGGCTGTGTTCCTGGGCAGGGTGACATGCAAATGACATGTAGGGCACCTTATCTCTGCCCACAGCCAAGCCAAGTGCTGTGTGTAGCCAATCTGGGGTGAGCACCCTTCCTCCAGCAAGGGTGGGGTGAAAGATTGGGGAAGCAGCTGACTCCAGCCTCCAGTCCCAGCTGTGACATCTCTGAAAAGCCCTTGAAGTCTCCCCAGCTGTGGACCATCACTCCTGGCATGAGCCCTGTCTGTTCCTCTGGCTGGGTGTGAGTCCCTGGTGCTTCTGCTGATGGTTACTTGAGCTGCTGTTGGGTTTTATCCCACTTCGGAGGTTCCCCTCAGCGAACCTGGGAGTTGAGGGGCCTGGATGCTTCTCTCTGTTTCCCCCCTGGCTGGGCCCCTACAGGCAAGTGTCTGCTCTCCTTTGAGGCCTCAGTTTCCTTCTCTATAAACTGAAAGATGTTCAGTCCTGGGGGCAGGGAGGGCTGTCACAGGGTTTTTTGGTGAGGGGCACTGCATCTTTTCAGAGTGGCAGCTTAACATATTTTAGTTTTGGTTTAATATTTAAAACTTGCATGCTAAGTGGTGGAGTACAAAAAGCAACTTGCATGAACAAGCCGTCCAGCTTGCTTTGGGGGTCTCGTAAGGTTCCTTATTCCCCAGGCTCTGCACTGATGTCACTAGTCAGCTGAGGTTCCCCCAGACACTGGCAGGGGAGTACATTTTCTACACCTAGAGGAGTGTAGGGAGGGCAGAGGTTCTGTGACGCTGAGTAGTGCCCAGAGGGGCTGGCAGGGCAGGGGTCCACTTGCTCTCAGGCTCCTCAGGTGTCCCATCTGCCTCTTCAAAGGAAGTGAGGGCCAAGCCAGTCTTACCCCCTACCTCTCAGGATGTCCTGAGGGGGTGGCGGGGGCAGCATTTTTCTGACTGTTTTGAGAAACCTCAAGGGTTCTGGGGACAAAAAAGAGTAGATAGTGGCAAATCTACTCCACCATCCTGTGCTCCCACAACAGATTTATGAGAAGTAAAGGTTTTGACAAGTCCTGTAGAAAGAAACCATTTTATGTTTCCCAAACTGAGTTAACCAAGGAAATCTCTGTTTTGAAGACTTCCTAATAATATCCCACTGACTAGGAAGACACCTGTTGGGAACAGCTGATGTGGAAGATGCTGCTTGTTGGGAGACCACAAACATGGGTGAAAGGCAGGCCTAGAAAGGTTAGGGAGGAAAGAAGGATGGTGAGGTGGCTTCTGGGGAGAGGTGGACTTGGTGACAGGCACATATGGACATTCAGTGGAAGAATAGGGCACTGCAGAGGGAAGACAGGCTGGATAGTACATGGGCCCAGAGCCAACTCTGAGCTCTTGTGGTCATGGCCTTGCTCCACGGGGCAAGTGACAAAGGGTCCTGGATGGACTATCTGAAGTCCAGGACCTGGTGGTGACTGTGCCTGGATTGTCTGGATTCTGGAAGGGTCTCCTGTGTTATACCTCCCTGCCACCTCCTCACTCTTAACAGCAGGGTTAAGCTTCTTGCCCAGAGCAAGAAGCTAAACCTCCCCGTGCCTCAGTTTCCCCATTTGTACCATGGGGATAATGTTACTCCTCCCTTGTAGGGTAGTGACAGTCAAACACCAGCTGGCTGTTGTTACTGGTGTGATTAATGGATGGAGGTGGTATCTCCGGGAGGGACCTGGGGAAGAGGATCTTTATCATGAACATGTGAAGGCAAGGCATAAAAGCCAGCAGACTAAAGCTTGGATGGGGTCCTGGTTGGAGCAGAGCAGTCCTTAGAGGAGAAGGAAAAGTGAAGGTGAGGGCAGCCAGGACTGGCTTCCTAGAGGAGTGGCCAGCAGGGTGGGGAAGCAGAATGAGAAATCACAGGCTTGGATCTGGGAGTCAGAGGATACTGCTGGGTATGTGTAGGATACCAGTGGCCTGCGGGCAAGCGGGAGGTGACAAGGACCTGCCTTCATTTGTTAGGCCATGGGGAGTCATTGCAAGTTTTGGATGTGATCAGAGCCATGCTTAGTGAGAAACATGGCAGGGATATGCAGTGATGGTAGTAGGGGTGCAGGACCCTCTCCCCCTACCCACCAATAATAACTGTGCTCCTTAAAGCATGGGAGGGGGCTGGTTGCTTATATGATCCTTGTCTTCCGATTCTTGATCATTTTACCCAAATGTTTGGAATCTTATCCTGTTGCCTTGGGAGCGGTGTAGCCAGTGGAGGAGGTGGGAGGGGGAGAGATCCAGGGTCCCTGTCCCTGCTGTCTCCCTGCTCTCTGTGTCTTGGGGGGACAGTGAATGAGGCTATCCTGCCTTCGCCCTGCCACATCTGGTTTTCTGTGCAGTGTGAGGACTCTTTGTTCTGCAGCTCAGGTTAGTGGACAGGTGTGGCATTTCAAACAGTGTAGGAGGAGGAGCTGGAGTGGTGCAATGTCAGGTGCTGATGGGCTGGTGTGGGTGACTGACGCCCAGCCTCAGAGAGGCCTAGGAGTGGATGCTCTGGGGTTCTTCAGCCCCAGCTACACTCCCGTGTCCTCCTTTGCCCCTTGTTCCTTCTTCCTCAAATAGGCCGGGGCCCAGGCTCTAAGTCCAGGGGTGGAGGATGGAGAACGAAAGAAAACATTTGGGTTGAGGCAGAGTTGGGTGGCCTGGATGCCTTGCCTTGCTAGGTCCAGATCGCTGAATCTTCTACCTGCTTCTTAGGGGAGGGTATTAAGACCCTGTGACTTGACACCAGGAGAAGCGGTACTTGGAAACGAGTTGGAATTTATTAGAAAACAGAACAAAGAACCTAGCCACCCCCTGTTAACTGTGTTCCAGGCCCTGGCAGATACACAGTTCCTTGCCTCCCCACATAGCTTGGGAGGCCTGGTGAGATGAGACACAGATGAGACGCTGTGAGTGCCAGTAAATGGAATGATGGGGGTCAAACTCAGGTTCTGGGACATCTGGCCTGATGCCCTTTCCTCACCCAACAAGCTCTCTGAGTCTGTCCCAAGACATGTAGTTGGGATTGCTGGCCCAGCTGCCTGCATTTCTG
The DNA here is from genome assembly GCA_004024805.1 of Geosciurus inauris. NCBI lineage: Eukaryota > Metazoa > Chordata > Mammalia > Rodentia > Sciuridae > Geosciurus > Geosciurus inauris. The sequence continues at coordinate 168,717 of PVHX01001999.1, forward strand.
ATCCTGGCAGTAGGGTGTATTCTTTGCAGGTTAGCAAAAAACTAGACCCCGAGTCAGCTTGATTTTGGGATGACTCAAGCTGGAGACACCCAGGACCACCAATGGGCAAACACTGTTAGGAAAGATTTTTTAAATGCTGCCTTTCAATGTTAAATACACAGAGCTCTTTTACTGTCTTTAGTGTTGGTAAATTAATTTAAAAAGACCATGCACAATACAAAACTTTGTGAGTTAAAGGTTTGGAGTCTAAAAAGTAACTCAAGGAAAGACAATGAACTTGACTCTTGCTGGATTAAAAAAAAAAGTGAGGCCTGAGGCTTAGTATCTTATGGAGTGGATATTGAAGTGCATTTTGTCAGATGGCAGGTTGTGGAACCTCTCAGTTCCCTCCTGTGTAGCACAGCAGCATCGATGTAAGGATTAATTGAAATATTCCATGGGGAAGTACTTAGCACTGCATTCTGTAGCTCGAATGTGCTCCGTGAAAAGCAGCAATAATGATGATGATAGAACGTTAAGAACCGACCCTTTTTGATTTCAAATGCTTGTGAGTTATTAAGTCTCTTTGAACTCAACAAAAGGACTTGAAGAATGTTTATCATCCAGACTTGGCATCTAAGCTCTGTAGGTGTTTTATGGATTAAATCTCAGGCCAGGGCCCATGTGTGCACTTTCTATGGACACCTTTGGTTTTTCAGACCTTCTGGCAGTTGCTTGGGAGGCTGTGCTTCAGGCTGGGACGTTTTGTAGATCCCTGTACAGGCTGGTTCTGTGCACTTGTTAGGTGAGAATGGACAAAGCACTCTGAAGTCACCAGGAGGGGACAATTTGGGGCCAATGAGAGAAGTGACTGTCTATAGGGAATAATAAGTTAGTTGCTTTTTGGATTTTCATTTGTGCTGGCAAAAGCAATGACATCACATCACTGACCCTATTTACGGGGAGAAAAGCAAGGGTAAAGGGCTGTGGCCTGGCACAATGTGGCTGACACACCTAAGCCAGCACCATGGGCATGGAGACGAGAGTAGCCTGCAGCCTACCCAGCTAAGCACGCAGGCCAGGAGGCAGGTGGCCTCCTGGTGGCAGCCTCAGGTTTTGGCAGTGCAGCTGGGGTGAGTTGCCAGGCTTTGAAACAACTCTGCCAACCCAGAGTGCCTGGCACAATGTGTTCAGTGTCAGTATGTGAGGAGGGGTAAGACAGGGAAAGTACCAAGCCCAGGGCCGTCCCTGTGCCTGCCACCCTGGGAGGTAGAGTGGGGACTGAGAACTGAGCAAGGGTTGAGCCCTGCTCTACCACTCCTTCTCTCTGGGTGGCCTCCATCCTGCCTGTGAGGTTCTCTGAGCCCGTTTCCTCATCTGTACAATGGGTGGCTGTGCAGTGAAAATGAAATAATGCAGTGAATGAAAATCCCAGCCCAGAGCCTGGCACAGGAAGCACAAAATGAATAGCAGTTTGCTATGAGGTGCATCTGGTAGCTAGATTTTTGAGGGAGGTTTTCCTTTTTTTTTTTTTTTGTGATCATTTATGCTGCCTGCACTCTGTGATACACTGTGCTGTGTGGAGACCACAGATAGGTTGTTTTGCTGGAAAATGGTTTCTGGTGGAAAAGGATCCCTCCTCCCCCTGCAAACATTCCTTGGACCTAGCAAACCTCAGACAACTCTGCCATTGCGGCTGTGGAGTCTCTTTGCAGGCAGGGAGCACAAGTCCCAGGCTGGGCCGAGTGGGGATCCCATGGCTCAGGAGAAAAGATAGACTTGCAGGAGACACCCCCTCCCCGGGGCTGGAGTCAAGCACAGTTGGGCTTTGTGCAGAGTCACAAGGGGCCACCAAGGGGAAACTGCACCCCGGTTGAGCTGCTCCCACAAGCTTCAGTTCTTGTCAGTGGTTTTGAAAGAGTTGTGGAAAGTGCTGACTGGCTGTCCTTCTTAACCCTGGCACTGTGGGGCTGTGGCTCCTGGCAGGGAAAGGGGAGAAGCCTCAGGGCCCAGCCACCCCCTCATCTGTCAGCTTATACCTCCCAGGCGTCCAGTGCCTGATCTATGCAAAGGGCATATCTCTATGCTTGTGGGTGGTGCTGGGGACACTGACTCACCCAGGGACAGGTCAGGTGCCTTCAGGTGATGCCTGATGCAGGGTAATACCCAATGCAGCAGGGCTGGCTTTGCAGGGTGGTGCATGCTGGGTCCTGTGAATGGAAGCCGCCTAAAGGGATGCTTGCCCAACTCTGGTAATGGCCTTGAGGAGGGAATGGGGCTTAGGAATCAGGCCAGCAGTGCCACCTTGCACTTGTGGGTCCTGCACCAAGGTATTTGAGCTGATCCCCCCCCCCCCTTTTTTTCACACCACAGGCTTCTTGTGAAGTGCAGAGCCAGGTGGCTACTTGACACAGTTACAACCAGTCTTGGTTCCTCCCCGTGGTCATGACTAGTTACTCAAATCATCCTGGCCAGCCCTGGTCCCCATATCCTGCCATTCAATAAGTCCCTGGGATGTCAACACAGCACTGTCACTTCCTCTGTTCCACTGTCACCTTGGCAGAGAGGCTTTCCATAGAGCCATTCCCCGTCCCTCTACCCTGACTTCTTTTCTTTATGGCACTTGTTACATGGGCCTACCAGATCCTGTAGGGATTGGCTTCTAGCTGTTGCTGTAGTCTGAGTTTCTGATGCCTGCCCTAGAGTACTTTTTTAGATGTAGGAATAATCTATACCCTGTCACCTACCCCTCTCCATTCTTTCTCAAACCTTGGCCGTGCTTATCTCCAGTCTTCTCAGCACTTGCATACCTGTAGACCTGGGTCCTTTAAGATGGAGCTCAGACATCTCCCCACCCACAGGTCCTATGCCTACTCAGATTCCACACCCAGTAGGGTGCAGCCCACGAAGGATGAAGTGTCCATGCTGTTTGTTGAGTGGCTGTGTGGTCTGCCTGCCTGCCTCTCCCGCTTTCTCTGGAGGGCTGGGATAGGGACGCAGCCTTTCTCCCGACCGAGGGATAGGGACGCTGCCTCGCTGCCGTGGGTGGGGGTGGAGGTGGCTTGTGTTCTCTAGCGGGCACAGGCAGTCCTGTCCTGTCAAAGTGCCGCCGTGCCCAGAGCTTACCTGTGTGGCTGACGCTGGGAAGCTCTGGGCGCGCCGTCCACGCCCTAAAGGCGGGCTCGGGTGGGGCTGGGGAAGGCCCTGCGGAGGTGGGAGATGCGTCTTCTCCGCCAGGCGCTGCGACGCCAACTCCCAGGGCGGCTGCTGCAACTACCGAGGGAGGTCGGGTGAGTGTCGCGGCTTGAAACCCGGGGCTTTGGGGCTTCGAGGCCTTGCCAGGTGGTTGGGGAGTGAGGACAAAGGGGCCAAGTTTTCCTAGTTGAGGGTTGATTTTCTAAGTAGCACCTGGGAGCCTTTGTGCTTGTGGCTCCCCTGCCTGGAGCTAACATCTCATCGTGGAAATCTGACACCTTCCCCATCCCACCTTAGATTAGACACCCTTTCACTTCCTCCCTGGAATTCCCTATGGCGACCCTTCGCACTGTTCTACTCTCGAGTTAGCAAGCCATGAGCTTCAGGGCAGCCCTGTCTCTTTAAGTCATTCTTGTGTCCTCCTAGGGGCAAGTGGAGCTCCATGCAAGACTAAGTCCTGGGGGAGACAAAAATACAAATATAGGTCTCTCTTAGGACTTGTGAGAGGAAGCTTAAGACCCAGTAGAGACCAGAGCAGGTATAATGGTAATTCCCATTTTACAAATGAGAAAAAAGACTTTTTAAGAACACTTGGAGCTAGACTGCATCCCTGCAGCCTGATACTTCCCCTGTGGAAGCGGTCCCTGTGCAGAGGTTGGGCCTTGGGCTGGAGTGGGCCTCCGAGGCAGAGAAAGGGGAGGAGGATATGGATGTGTGTGGTGCATGAGCAAAGCAGGCAAAGACACCTGTCTGGCTTCAGGTATGTTATAGACATGGAATGAAGTCTTAGGGAGCCAGGCAGAGGCAGCATAGAGGAGACCTCCAGCTAAACTCTAGGCAGGGTGACCTTGGCCACTGCTGCATGACAGATGCTGACTATCTCTGGGCTGTCCTAGAATCTGCATTTAGAGCCTGCTTTAGAGCAGTGGCTATATGTTAGCATCATGCAGGGCCCTAAAATAATATCCACATTTGGGCCTCACCCCAAGGAGTCTGATTTAAGTGACGTGGTATGGGTATGGGTTGTTTGTAAAAATCTCCATGTGAGTCTAATTTGCTGACTGGGAAGCAGTTCCTATCTCTTGGGCCTTGTAAACTGTTGGGCCTGGGCCAGGCTCCTTGCCCACTGCACCTTAGTCCCACATTTCAGAACAGAGTGGGCTGAGATCCTCAGTGGGATGGGGACCTCTGGAAAGAGAATTGCTGACTATTAGTTATCTATTGGCAGGTAACAAAGTAGCCCAAAATTAGTAGCTTAAACCAGTGATGAACTTTTATTATCCTCAGGGTTGGGGATGTAGCTCAGTGACAGAACATTAGCGTAGCATGGGGCCAGGTCCTGGGTTTAGTCCTCAGCAACACACACATGCATACACACATGCACACGCACTCACACAACCTCATTTATATAACATTATTATCCTCACCATTAATATGGGTCAGGAATTGGGAACAGTTTAGCTGGGGGGTTCTGGCTCAGGGTCTCTCATGAGGCTGCAGTCACCATGTTGGCTAGCACTGCAGTCATCTGAAGATCTGCCTCTAGGATGGTTCACTCTTGCTTGGCAAGCTGGTTTGGCTATTGAGGGGAGAACTCAATTCCTCGCCTGTGGGTGTCTCCATGGGGTTGCTGGAGGGTCCGCATGGCATGATAACTATCTTCTGCCACAGTAAGCACTCCAAGGGAGTGAGGTGGAAACCCAGTGTCTTCTTTAACCTAATCTCAGAAGTCACAGTCTATCATTTCTGCAATATCCTATCAGCTACAAAGGTAGGCTTGCAGGAGGGGAAGACTAAACTTGGGTGTGAATAGTGGGAGAGAAGCATCATTCGGGGTCATCTTGGAAGGTGGTGGTCACACAGGTTGTCCTAGAGTTACACTTGCAGCTTCATAACCCTTGCCTCATTCATCCAAGTGCAGCCAGCAAGGGGGATCCTGGGCTGATCCTCCTCTCCTAATGCCCTGTTCCTCTCTTGCCATAGTAGTGTCCCTGTGGGGTGGAGTGGAATGGCTCTCTGGGGCCTGACATTCCTGCTGTGCAGTCATTGTGCAGAAGGCTCTTTGACCTTTCTACTGCTGGATTTGCCTCATCCTCACCCACATCTGGTCACCTGTCCTATCTTCCCTGGGGTAACTGCTATTAGTATGCAGACTGTGCCCTGTAGGACAATATAAGAACCATTGCTTCTCTGTGGCTGGCTCTGGGGAAAGCACTGTTCATGTATTGTCACATTCAACCCTCTACTGATGAGGACACTGAGGCTTAGTTCTCCTATTTAATAAGATTCAAACCACTGGTATTCAGAAGATTCAAACCACTGGTATTCAGAAGCAAGTGATCAGACCCTAGAATCTGCATGGAAACCCTGGTGCTATAAAGAAGGGACATCAGTTATTTTATTTATTCAATTGGGTCATCAAGTGAAACATGAACAAGTGTGCTTTTGTGATTGTGGGGTGTGTGTGAGAGAGATTCTCTTCCTGGGGTTCCCCTGGGACTGTAGTGACTTGGGCACCTCAGAACAGAGCTGGTACCCTTGTCTTGAGACTGACTGCCTTTTCGTCTCTGGGTTTCAGCCTTGTCAGAGACCTTTTTGTAGGGGAGCGAATGGCTGTGAGCACCATCTTCTATTTTTCCTCCTCTGCCTATAGCCTGGTTTGCCATCACTAAGGGCAGTCTTGTACCAACATAATCACTGGGGCAGTGACCAGTTCTCTGATGTCTCTTACACTTATGTGGTTGATGACTTCCTGGAGGGGAACTCTGAGTTGTGGTATCAGGTCCTTCTCAGATGGAGGAAATCCAGCATGGCCTTATCCTGAGAGTTGCTTAGAGAGCTGCAGGACATGGGAGATATAGCAGCTGGTGGATAGCATCTGGGATCAGGGCTGTCCTTACTCAGGGTAGGGGTGATTTTCACCATTTTATAGATGGTAAAAATGAGACACAAGCACGAGTGGATTCTTCAAGACCACACTGGTTAGTGGCAAAGGCTGCTGTCCAGGCAATTTGATCTTCCACAGAACTAGCCAGGAGTGGTATAATCAGCCCGTTAGGCCCTGACGGCTGAGCGGGCATGGTGCCTGCATGCCTCTGGAAGATTTGGGACCTGAAGGGACAGGGGTGGGTCCTTCTTGTGGAGAGGAGATTCCCTTCCTGGCCAGCCAGGACATCTGCACACAGACACACATGAAGATGGGAAATCAGGGCATAGGGTGCGAGCAGCTTGGAGTTGGAGATAGAAGCTAAACTAGAGTGCTGATTCAGTATTTGAAAGGTTCATAGGAGGCATTCAGAAGAAATGGAAACCAATCCCTGATCTGATGTATTGTCTAAATAGTCTTCTCACTAATTTTTGCTGAAGGTGGGATCTATGGGAGTGTTGGGGAGCTTGGGGTAAAGCTGTTGAGGTCAGGGTGTGGGGAGGAAGAACTGCAGCTCCAGGCTGTGTTCTGTCTCAACTCCACATATTTGTCTCTCAAGGTGACACAGTCATTGAGATCTCCAACTGAGGGGACCTTTATGCCCATCAAGAAGACCCTATCCTTTCTATGGCTTCTTCCAAAACTTTTTTCCCTTCCTCCACCCACAACTAGGCTTCTAGTTGGGTAATCTCCTGGGCCTGTCTCTGCAGGGAGCTATGTAATTACCTATTCCTCCCAGGGATGAAGGTCCTGGAACAATTAACCTGGGTTGTCTGCAGGCCTATTTTGTCTTGCAGAGCATCCAGGGAAACAGAGACCAGCCTGAAGTGCTCACCACCCCCAGTGTGCCTCCTTGTCCTGCCTACTGATTCTCCAGGGGTAGGGGGAGCATTTGGTTCATGCCCCCATGCACTGAGTCAGGGGCTGCCTCTGTCTTTGTAGCACAGGCCTGCCAAGGACCTCTGTTTCCCCTGTTTTCTTCTGAATAGGCTTATAAAGCCTTTTGAAGTTGTGCTTTTAGGGACTTTACACATTTAGGGAAGAGATGTGGATAACAAAGACATTGTGCTTGGAGAGAAGTCTAGGTGCCAGGAAGGAAGATGCGGTCCTTTCCCTTTTTTTGGCCTGTGAGGGCCAGAGCACACTGCTAGTGGTTGTAGGTCTGTGGAATGAGGCACCTATGCCTTTTCTGGTTCATGAACTTGGAGCTGACTAATGGCTACCATCTCTGGTGCCCCCTCATGCTCAATGCTGGGTAGGATAGTCAGACTGAATCAGTACTGTGGGGTTTAGACCGAGTATTATTGGGTTAGGAGTCAGTCAAATGCAGATTGTGGGGTACGTGATTGATGTCTGATATTAGGGTTGGGGCCAAGGCTGAGGCTGGGTTTTGAGCTCTGATCAAGATTGGGATTCTTCTACATGAAATGGAGTTCTGGGCCCTTGGAGAGGTGACTCTGACTCCCTATACTGACCTTTTTTTTTCTTTTTGGTTTTTGTGGTGGTGCTGAGGATTGAACCCAGGGCCTTGTGCCTGCAAAGCAAGCACTCTACCGACTGAGCTATATCCCCAGCCCCCTATACTGGCCTTTTGAGCAATCTTCCTCCATTTTCCTCCCACCCTGAGGTGGTCTTTGCAAGTGGCCATACCGTTTGCTTGTGTTATCTCATTCAATCCTTCCAGGTAGCTGGACTTTCTGCCATTTTACAGATGGGGAAGCCTGGAACACTAAAGGAGGTTTCAGGTATCAGATGGGACTAAGTCAGGTGAGCCCAGGAAGCAGGGAACAGATGGTTTGTCATTGAGGTGAGTTCAGAGGTATTGGCCAAGTAGAGTTCAGAGAAGGACAGACGCTCATTTAGGGGTCACCTGGCAAGCAAGGAAGATACTGAGCTGGAGCCTCAGCCCAGGTCTCCAGGCTGCTAGGCCTGTGTTCTCTCCCTTTCCTTTCCTGTCTCCTGGGCTCAAAGACTGCCTGTGCTTTCCCCACCAGTCTGGCTCAGTAATCCTGCCCCTTTTACTTCCTCGCTGGCCTGGATGAGGAGGCTGGGGAGGGTCTGGCTGGGAGTAGTTGGGGGGGCTCTCCCTGGGGTAAAGGGGTGGGAGGAGCCTTGCTGTGGACACAGAGCCCCTTTGTCTGCACTGCTGTGCAAAGCAGCTGGTCTGGGATTTCTGGGCATTTTTTACATTGGAAGAATAATTGCATTGTCTGGGGGGACTTGAGAATCCAAATCCTTCCACAGACCTGACAGGCAGTCCAAAGATGTTCCCTGGGTCAGTTCCTGGCTTCTGTTCTTCTCCCTCTCTTTACGTTAGAAGCTTGAGAGAGAGGGGTCCCTCTAGGGAAGGTGAGGGGGATGCTGCCTATAGGTGCTCATTATATCTGTTGGGAGGAGAGGCGTGAAGTACCCAAGGTTGGCTGGGGAGGGTGCAGGTGAACTGACCTTTGCTGCTGAGTGTACCCTGGACAGGTTTCCCATGAGCAAATGTGGGGGCTAAGAGGAGGGGAAAGACTTCTGGTTGGAAGGCATGGTCCATTTGGAGGGGTTCAGCTGGTGTAAACCTAGATCCCAAGGGGGAGGGGTTAAAGTGACAGGTGGGTCAATTGCCTTAGGGCCTTACCCTTCTTCTGGAAATGTATAAGGAAATTCATGCTGAGGTAACCCTGAGAAAAGGACAGGGTGCAGGCAGACTTGACCTATGTGACCTATGTTCAGAGGGCCCAGGGAAGGGTAGAATTCTAGGTATCTTTGAGGGTTGTCTTTGAGGAAGGATGTGGATACCTAGGAGCCTAGCTCTTGCTGGCATGGTTTTTTGTTGAAGTAGCCACTGTTAGGGTGAGACAGAGGCAGGCTCCAACACTGAGGAAGAAGGGATGCCATACACCCAGCTAGGCTGTTGGCCCTCCTGTGGGTGACTCACTGGGCATGGCTGTGCTTACCTGGGGGCTAGTCCATCCTGGAGCCTGGCCTTGTTCAGTGACCATATAGGGCAACAGACCATATAGGCAGTCTCACTGCTGAGACTCTAGGCAGCAGTATTTCCTGAGTGAGATGTTGGTGTTCTGGGGGCTGGCTGGGGCTGTTGCAGTGCAGAGCCAGTGTGAGGAACTCACAGTTCAAGGTGACTGCTGCTTTGGAAAACAGTAATGGAGCAGACCTGGTTCCAGCAACACAGTCCCATAGTCACATACTGTACAGTCACAGCACCTCCAACAAGGGTGTGTCTGTGCTGGGAAGACCCAACCAACTTTTGACACATGCAAGGGAGGGGTTTTCCCACAGGTCTTTAGGTTTGCTGTGCTGGGCTAGGGAGGCCTAAGACTTCAGTGGAGGTGGGAATCTGTATGTTGGCAGGTGTCTTGTGGGTGGAAACTAAAGCCAGAAAGGCCCCCAGGGTCCAGAAAGTAGAAGGGCTGACCTGCCAAGGGCTTTCCCATGGCTGGCATGAAGTGGATACTCGATGAATTGCTGAATTATATTCTTTGGTCATATTGCAAGAAGCCTGGCCATACTTGTCTTTGTGAAGATGAGGCTGGGGGATTGAGACCAGGCACTGGCTAGGTTCAGAGAGGTGGCTGGGGGGCTTTTGGGGAAGTTGGAGTTGGAAATGACAGCGATCTGGGCTTGTCCCAACTGAAAAGGAGAGTCTTTCACTGAGGATGCTTCCAGCTTTGAGCCTCAGGACTGCTCAGTGCTCCAGTGATTGATGGGGTAAATGCAAGGAGAAGAGCCCCATCTCCCCTTCAGTTCTGGACATTTCCAGGAGGGACTCAGCAGGGTCAGGTGTTAGAGACTAGGACTTACCATGTCTCTATTTGCATTAGGAGGTACTTGTTGTAGGGTTAACTGCTGAGTGACAGTGAAATTGGGAGAATGTGGGGTTGATGGAGGAGGGACTGCCAAGCTTGGCTGCTCATGCCCACCCTGGTTCCACCTGGGCTCCTAGTCCTTATCTATGTTTGACAACTCTGCCATTGCACAGGGGTTTTCTTCTCTTTTTATCTCTTCTTCCTCTGCTGCCTTCTGTCATTCTGGCTTTTGAGGCAGGTCAACTTGGGGTGGTGCTGACTGTGGGCAGCAGCGGGTGGCTATGGCCTGTAGCTTAGAGAAGTGGTGGGGAGAGGCAGTGGGGCATTTTGAATGGTGGTTGGGGGAAGTACTCATGTCCTGGCTGGCCTGATTTCTTGAAGTTCTGGGGCTTGGTCTGCTTGGGGACATGGGAGCCCTAACGTAGGCACTGGGCAGGATGCCCCAGCCACCCCCCCTTTGCCATGGAAGCAGCAGCAAGATGGCAAATGGCTATTGCCCTGCTCCTCCCTCCTCCCCCACTTCCTCCTCCTTTCTCCTGCCTGGCTGAGCCAGCACTTTTTTCTTCTCTCCTTTATCTGCGTGAAAAGTACAGGGTGTTCTGTTTCTCCTGTGCATACAGATCAAGGAGCGGATGTTATTTATTTATTTCTTTACCCAAGGCGAGAAAAAGACAGGCAGGCACTGAGGACCATTTAAATGATTTTCTTCCTCAATAAGGCAGTTTCTTATTTAAAAATATCAAAAAAGGAGAAGATGATATAGACCAGCAGAAAACAAGTAGCTCTCTCCCCTCCCCAGCTGGAGACAATAGAGCACCCAAAGGTCCACTTGAGCCTTTAGCATACAGTAGGCGTTCCTAGATGTCTTCTCTCTTCTTTTCAGTTGGACCTGTGGAATGATAATGGGGGGCCACAGGGAAGACTCATCTCTCTTCCCTCTCTGGGCATTGTGGAGCTCGTTTTGGCTTGGGAGGCACCAGGTATTGATGGGACTGGTCTAGAACAAAGCCTATGGAGGACCAGGACTGTGGGGTTAGCTGTGAGGGTCAAGGATGCAGGAGAACTACATGGCCTCTGGTTACTTGTGTTACTTCCACCTGACACTCCATGTGTGATATCTTTGTGAGTTCAAGGCCTTTGAGACCTGGTATGGGAACTGAGGGTTCTTTCTGCATTCATTTTAAAGACAGAGAGTGCCTGCTAGCATTTCTCATGTCCAATCCAGAACCCATTCCAAAAACAGACTGCTTGTAATGTAGCTTCAAAACCTGATAAATTAAATTCTTGCATGAGCCCCTTGAAAATGTTGACAATCTTGTGGCAGCTACTTAGGGCCTTATTCCACTGTCTCCTCAATGGACAAGCTGGCCATACCCCAAGGAAGCCAGGAGGTCAGGTAACTGCTAGCAAGGTTTTCCCATCCAGGCTTCCCAAGGAAGGAGCTTACCTAGTCCCCTGGTTTTCAGAGGCCATGCCCCAGGAAGCCTGATGGGAAATAGGATAACTGGGATCCTTAGTTTAATCGTATTACACCCTGGGACCCCTTAGCAGCTTTTTAAGGTGCAGTTCCAGTGAGGTTTGAGAATCGCTGTATACACCTTACCCACTGATGGTATAAAAGAAGTTTTTTTGCAGCAGAGGCGGGGGCAGAGGGGCGCTAGCAGGGGACTCCTCAGCCCTGGGGAGCTGGGGTATGGGGGCGGAGCGGGCAGCGGTGCCACGTCGTCGCGGGGTGCCCAGGAAGCGATGGCGTCATCGCAGCTGGCGGGGGCCCTCCGCAGCACGCCGCGTGTTTACAGACCTGACGCAGCGTCGGAGCTCGGCTGGCAGACATCCGGCAGCATCATCTCTTGACCCTGCCTGCCCGCCCGTCCCCTGGCGCGTGCAGGCGGCCACATCCTCACCTCTAAATTTAGATGGCAGGAAGGAGAACCTGGGGGAGGGGAGGAGAGGAATGACTCGAGCTAGCTCTGACCCCATGCACTCTGGCGGGAGGAGGACCCAGCATCTAGGGATCGGAGGAGAGGGGAACGTGGACAGAGAAAGGAGGGAGGAGGCAAGGACCCTGACACCGCCATTGGCCTCATCCCCTGGGAAAGCGGGGACACAGTCTTTGTTGGAGGGGAGGCAGGGAGCCCCTGTTCCTGAAAGTGGAAACTGCCGGTGAGGGGTTCCGGGCCTCGGGCACCACCTTCTGGCCCTCTAGGGAATCGGTTCTGCCCTGAGTGGGCTCATTTGAGTCTTGGGATTTGGAGGGTGGGTGGTCAAGAGGTCCCGGATCTCGGAGGTGGTGGGTCATTTCTGTCCAGGCCTAAGCATTCTGTCGGCAGGTGGAACAGGTGGGGATAAGTGCAAAGAGCAGCTTATCAGCCTGAGCATATGCTTCGCTTTTTGCTAAGATTGATATGCGAGAACACCATTCCAAGTAGAATGGAAACCTCAGTGGCCAGACCCTGGGAGGTGCAGAGAAGGAAGTCAGCATGCTAGCCTTTGATCCATGGATGAATGGATTGGAGAGCAGGGATGAATATCCTGAGGTAGACATACATACCTATAGTAAGTTACACATTTTTTCTTTTTTTGGTATGGGGGATTGAACGCAAGGGTACTTAACCACTGAGCCTCATCCCCAGCCCTTTTTTACTTTTTATTTTGAGATAGGGCCTCACTAAGTTGTGAGGCTGGTCTTGAACTTGCAATCCTCCTGCCTCAGCCTCTGGAGTCCTTGGGATTACAGGGGCTGCTTACAAATCTTAAATGTGCAAATCAGCGAGTCTTTATGTATATACTGTGTAACCATCACTCAGATCAAGACATATATTCCCTCCATGCAGGAATTTCTCCCCAGACCCTTCTCAGTCATCTCCCCTCCCTTACAATCTCTCTTCTGATCTCTGTCTTCACAGAACTTCCTGAACTTTGTGTAAATAAAGTCTTACAGTATGTGCATGTGCTCTTTTGTCTCTGGCCACTTGCTCAATGTCATGTCTTTTAGGTACATCTATGTTGTTGCAAGTATCAAATAGTTTAGTTTATTGCTGAAGAATATTCAATTGAGTGAATATACTACATGTAGTGCAATGTATGTATCCATTCTACTGCTGATAGACTTTTGGGTTGTTTCTAGTTTTTTTTTAATTATAAAAAAATTTCTAGGAACATTCTTTAACACATTTATTTGGTGGAACACCCTGCTTCTCTTGCGTGTATTCTTAGCAGTGGATTGCTGTGCAGTGGAAAATGGTCACGCTTAGCTCTTAGGTATGAGTGACAGTTTTTTATTTGTACCATAGTTGCAGGTAGCTTCCTCTACCTGAGTTTATTTCCCTGTTGGATTCTGGATACTATTAGATTCTGCAACTTCTGCTACTCAAACCTCAGCAAAGGAACTGGAATAGAAATTGTTTGGGTCAAGGAAAGAACAGAGACAGGATCAGGATTGAGACTATTGTCCTTGGGCACCTCCAAACCCTCTTGATCATTCTGGGAATAGAGAGGCTGTGTCTTTTGGGGCAGATTCAGACACCCTCTTGGCCTCCCAGCATCAGCTCCTCTAGTCTGGCGTCTCTGAGCAAGCTGGCTTAGTGTAACTGTCAATTTGATGTCTGGCCTCTGGTGCCACAGGTCCTCATGGTCCTCCGTTTCCTGGGCTCCTTGCTGCTTTGTGGTGACCAAGGGGCTGGGTGGCTGGGCACAAAAAATGTACCAGGAATAGCAGAGGCTTG